>UZAF01016484.1:0-51175 GCA_900617895.1 Haemonchus placei
TTGAGCTGGGGCGCCGATGGTCATGTATACCGCTACTCCGCTATTCACCACACTGAGCACTTATTCCTCGGACTTCTGCTGCCGAATTCGTCTAGTGTTGCTCTGATTTTATTCTACTGCTGCAACCAACTACCAATTTACTTATATTACTGTCGTCGTCGACGACCCCCTGTTATTACGTAAGCTCCCTGCCCCTCGCTATCAAGTGGGGAGGGGGCGGTGGGGGTCAGGCTCGTACTGGCTCCGTTACTTGTATTCTACTGGTTTTTTTGCTCAGCGTGAACGGTCAAACCGCCCACGCTTTTAACTCGCCCTCTCTTAATAAAGATACTGAATCATCTTTGACTTGATTGTTTCAAAAGGGTATTAACCCGGTCTTCACGCACCCATCCTGGTTATCTGGTGCATCGGCCTAACAGCCAAATTTCGTGCGTGAAAGAGTAACATCTTAGGAACCTGGAAAGAAGACAGCTCTAATCACGAGCACATCTATACGGTCCTCTTCAAGACCGCGAATCTTAAGTGATTCATTCCATATCAGGGAAACTTTTCTCCCGTACTTCTTACGTGCCTGGAGACCTCTTCTGTTGTACCAAACACAGAATTTGCGAAACCTACTCCGGAAGTCTCGTACAGAATGTCGTTGCACTTCCACAAAATCCCGATTATGAACAGCGCAAAAACGCTTAAAAACCTGGTCTCCAGATACGCAGAGTACACAAGAAAAATAGAATATCCTACAGTAGACGAGGATAGCTATGAAATGTGTAACGAAACCATATCACTACTACAAAGTGGTATTAAGCAAATCAAAGAAGGGAGAGAGAACCTCATAAAACTCTATGACGAAATAAGAGAGGAGTATAGACATTGCAAAAACAAGTCAGACAAAAAGGATATGTTGCTGGAAATTGAGCAAATTGAAAACGAGTCTCAATAATTGGCTAGCGCAGACGAGCTTATCTTCATGCTAACTGCACGACACGATGAATCTAAGTGCATGAGGAATAAAATGAGCGTCAAACTCGGCTTCATTTCCCAGAAATTCCTATTACTTCAGGACGTCACAAATGATAGTCCAGCACAGGGAATGAATCCCGAACAGGATCACATCCTAACTGAAGAAACCCAAAGCAACGAGAGCAATCATTCTCAAGCTACGCCAAGTTCGGCAGTAGATAGAGCGGAGATTACTGTAGGATCATTCCAATCCATAAAGCCTCTCCAAGCTTCACTGCCCAAATTTCATGGCAATAGCGAGGACTTCCCAGAATATTGGGCGATCTTCGAAACCCTCGTACATAACAATCATGAACTAGACGTTATGGAAGAGATTTTGTTACTCAAGGAAAGTCTTAGAGGCAGAGTGGAAGCCTCAATAAGAGGAATACAACTCGTACCACGAAACTACGAGTAGATTATCCAAACTTTAAAGGAGAACTACTGCAACCAGCCTGCAAATAGGACACAGGTGGTGCGAAAACTGGCCAACTTGAAGCCAGCAAGCAATTCCGCCGACAGTTGTTCAGCCGTGTTCGACCAAATCCAGATATTAATTAATCAGATGGTGTCCGCCGACTATGACGTGCGTAAGACCTGTGACCCCATGTGGTATGACACAGTACTGGCAAAGTTTCCACGCAGCAAGTGGAACATGTCCTACTTTCGAATCATACGCAAGATGGACAAACAATCGAAAACCTCATAGGTGATCTGAAGAAAGAGATTACCGCTAGAGGTTTCGTGGAGAACAGATTAGGCTCCAAGCCTGACATTAAGGGCACCGCCCCGAAAGATAAGTACGTCAACTAACGTCCTTACTCAAGCGATCAATGCCTGTTCTGTCGTAAGGGTAATCATGCCTCGTTAACATGCAGAACTGTAACCGATCAAGGGAACCGCAGAAAAATAATAACAGACGGTCACAGATGTTGGAAGTGTTGCTCCTCCAATCACAGCAGTTTCGACTGCCAAAAACTCGATTGTTCCAAATGCGGACAAAAGCACCATTTGAGCCTATGCTTCAAAAAAGAAGGTACGCAGAACAGATATCAAGCGCCTCGGAACAATAACACTAGAAATACGACCGGTCACAACAATTCAAGATCGGGCCAAATGCAACGCAAGCAAGCAAACTTCGCGAATCAAAGTGAACCTAGAAGAGTAAATCCAAATAACATACAAATGTGTTCCAAAAGCGCTTTAATGACTTCGGAACAGAATTCATCTCCCTCGCAACACGTCCTAACGACTGCAGAGGGTAACGTTTGTAATCATAACAAAGGGGAATACGAAAAAGTTCTCTTTTTCTTCGATTCCGGCGCTCAAAAAACTGTTATTGAGAAATCACTCGCAGACAGCTTAGGCGTGCCAAAGGAAACCACTGAAATCAGCACTATGTCCGGAACATGAGCCATATTGAGAGCTTCAAAAGCCACATTGTAAAGGTAAAAATAAGCTCAGTATACGGTGAAGAGCTCGAACCGAAAATTCAGACAAAACCATTTATCACCAATGGTTTCCCGAGCGTCAACCTAAGCTCTACCGATGTTGCATTTCTGAAGGCGAACAGTATCTGCCTGTCTAACTCGAAACTTCGTGGTGAACGGCAGAACCCACATACTCTAGTGGGGTTAGATCACTACCATCAGCTGGTAACAGGTCCAATCAGTGACGTGAAAACTCGTACTGGTCTCCATATAACAAAAACCGTGTTTGGACCCACCATTTACGGCAAGGGCGTTTTACAAATGGAGATCATAATCTTATGGGATGACCTCTATTCAGGAAAACACTGAACAGGAAATCCTCCAAAAACTGTTTGAATTGGACGGGCTGGGAATTATGCCTGATGAGCGTCAAAGAAATGAAAAAACGCTAGAATACCAAGCGGAATACTCAAAAAGGTATCTTTCTCAGGCGGATTCATTACCGCACCATTTCCTCTGGAAGACAATGTTTCTCAGTTGGAAGATAATTACGGTATGGCCATACGCCGTCTTGAGTCACTGCAAGTGGCACTACGAAGAAATCCAGAGCAGTTCCGTTTACATAGATATGCTAAAGAGATACGAAAAAAAGGGTATGATCGAAACCTTCTCTACCCAGTGTGAAATGTCAGCCGGCGTTTGCTACATGCTTCATGCAGGGGTGTGGAAACCCAGCGAAAAGGTTCATCAGAAAATAGTCTTCGACGTTCCCTCAAAAAGGAGAAGCAAACTGTCTCTAAATGATGCCATCGAGAAAAGTGAATCATTCATCAGTAAAATTCACGACATACTTCTGGCAACGCGAGCAACCAAAATCGTACTTCTGTGCGATATTGAGGCAGCGTTTACCCAAATCCGACTCGTGGATCATCATATGGACCTGTGCAGGTTCCTGTGGTTGAAAAACATCAACCACCCTCCAACAAAAGACAATATAACCACCACCGATTTCGAAGGCTTCCCTTTTTTTACGAAAATATCGAGAGTCGAAGCTCATGTTCGCAGAGATAGGAATGAATTTGCGAGAATACATAACTAATTCAACTGACGTAAACAATCTGATACCGGCAGAAGATAGACTCGAATCTGGTCCTATGAAATTGCTTGGAGTCAACTATAACACCGAGATGGACTCATTCAATTTATCTACTCGGTTCCCAACAATGAGTACCTTGACAAAGAAGGACATTGTGAGCCAAATAAATTCAGTATGGTATGGCTGGACCACTACTAAATAGTTCGGCTCAGATCAATAATACGGGAAGTATTCAAACTAAAGACTGACTGGAAAACAGTTCTCACTCCAAATGTTTGCGAGAGGTGGAATAGATTATCTTCAGAGTTCAATAACGCCTCCATATCTGTGCCTCACACATTACCGAATAACCTCTGGGGTGACGAAAAGCGCCTACGGGTATTCGCCGATGCAAGCAACGCAGCAATCGCTGCCTGCGCTTATCTACAAGGTCAAACAACAAACCTCGTGTCACCACTAATTTGTGACAAGACAAAACTGACTCCAAAAAAGACACGCCAAACCACACCTAGGTTAGAGCTCGTCGGAATCCTTATGGCAGTCCGGATAGGTCAGTCCATACTGTCTGCGATGAACACGCAAATCAAGCGTGCTTCAATCGTTTCGGATAGTGAGATAGCACTCTACATTGGCTTAAAACATCAAAAAGAGTGCCTACATTCGTATCAAACCAAAGAGATCGAATATGGAAAATCAAGGACCAAATTCAAGAAAATGGCACTGTCATGTCCTTTTTACATGTTACAACGTGTCATAACCCGGATGACGCCGGTACAAGAGGGCTATCAGCTCAGCAAATCAGCAGCCATGACTGGGTAAAAGGCCCGCGTTGGCTAGAAAAGTGCCGAAACATGGCCTCTGCGTCCAATGGATGCTATAGAAGATGTTTCTGAAGAACAGGAGTATCCAAAATTAGCTCCAGCAGTAAACATCCAAACGACCGTTGAAGAGAAAGGTCTCGAAAAATCATCGATTTGTCAAGATTTTCACACTTAAACAAGTCAATGAGAACATTGTCCATTATCGGAAAAACCATCCAAAACTGGGTGAGAGTCACGAACAGAAACAAGGGCACAACTCTTCACCTAAATGTCATCTCAGAACACGAAACATGTTCAGTGATATCCTTCACGGGTTTCAAAATTTGAGAAGAAATCCTGATCAAACAAGAACAGAAGAACGTGAATATTGCAGAATTACAAAAGCCATTCCACGACAAGAAAATCATCCGTGACACTAAAGGCATTATCCGTCATGAGTCTCGGTTACAGAACGCAATGTTACCTTACGATACGAAATCACCAATATGCATTCCCGAACAATCTGAATTGGTTCGGTTGATCATAGAAAAGGTGCACACAGATAATGCTCGCAGCGGTAAAAACCACACGCTGTCAATTATCTACAGCGTTTCTGGATACCGCGCGCAGCAGTCGCCATTAAGAAATTGCTCAGTAAATGTGCAACTTGTAAACGCTACCAAGGATTGCCATTAGGTGCATCTCTGATGCCTCCTCTTCCAAAAGATCGAGTCATATCTACGAAACCATTCGAAACGTTGGATGTGACTATATGGGACCATTCACCTCAAAATCACAGGAAAAGATGTATGTGTGCTTATACACTTGCCTTACTACAAGGGCAGTACATCTTGAAGTGGTCGAAGATCTTTCGACGGGATCCTTTCTCAACTCCTTTGTGAGAATTGTATCACGCAGAGGTGTTCCCAAATTAATACGGTGCGATTGTGGCACTAATTTCAAACATGGAGAACAGATGATTGCCACCATGTTCGAAAAAGACAACACAACTGGTACCTCATTAATGTCGTACTGTGCAAGTGAAAAAATCAGGTGGTTATTCAATCCCCCAGGAGCTCCATGGATGGGTGGTGTCTGGGAGAGACTGGTTCGTTCTGTCAAGAAAACGCTCAATAAATCAATAGGGCGCAAACGACTGAGCTTCATCGAAACGAGCACGGTACTGACACGAATTGAGGCCATACTCAACACAAGACCACTAACAAAGGTGAATCCTGACGATCTATCCAAAATTCCTTTGCGTCTCATTGACTTGTTCCAAGGAAATGTGAAATTCTCCCTTCCACAAGAAGAAAACATTGATCCAAAGGACCTTGATTACAATCCAGAATGTATTCAGTCTGAAAAACAAGCACTGGAAGCATTTCGCTTCTCAGAAGAAATCGCCACCAAATTTTGCGAATGTTGGGGAACAGAATATCTAATATTTCTGAGAGGGACTCGGAAAATCCATCTCAAGCAGCCAAGACACTTGATAAGGACGAGTCCAGAAATATGCAAAATCGTCATAGTCGAACAAGACCTTATTCCGAGAGGAAATTGGCCGTTTGGAAGAATAACCGAGATAGTCACCTCAAAGGATGGACTTACGCGATCAGCGAAAGTGCTCATGCCAAACCATAAAACAATCCATCGACCATTAAACAAACTGTTTCCTTTTGGAAATTCGGAGCAAAGTCGAGCAATCGGCACCGCAGAGAGTTGAAGCTGAGCAGAACCCTCAACAACCTATTACACGACCTATTCTGCAGCGAAGATCAAAGACAGCTGCTTATGATATAATACGAAACTTCGAAAATGACTTAGAAGGTTCTCATCATTCAACATCAGTAAACATCCCGCTGATTATGCTGGCGTTTCTAGCAACTATAATATCACCAGCAACAGCATTCAGTGCAGCGGCGAATATTAGCTGTGCTCAAGGGAAAGTTAACATTTCATTTTTCGAAAAACCATTCACTTAATGCTTCGACGAGGAATGTCGAAACATAACAGAACAAAGCAGCGTACTGGCGTATAATCTGCCTAACTCACCTACTGATGAAAGGGTTACAGTGCGATTGCAACCAACTTACAACCACGAGGAAATGGAAGAGGTAGCACTTCGTGATAGGCCTAGTTCTGCAGCAGTCACTATCTTCTATCAAAAACACTGCTTGGTAATCCACATCGTTGGCCAGAGGGTGCTATAGGAACAACAGCTATTTTTGTTTACGTATTGGTTGTTGTGCTACTTATCATTTGCTGCCTGCTTATCAATGGTGGGAAATATCTTGAAGGCAAGATTAGAAAACATCGACGATCAAGACGCAACCTTCCTGAACCGGAAGTACGCATGTTCCAGCTGTTCCAGTGGTGCCCACAGCGCACGCTTGCCAACGCGGATACATGAGCCAAAATGTTGACCTCGTTTCGACGAGCATGGTCACTGTCACTACGAATACAGTCGCGAACTCACATTCAACAGACTACAGAAAGAACTTTGCATTGAGATTGTTCACGAACAGAACGATCGGAACAGCAAAAATCATTAAGAAACCCGTAGAATTCAAATGCGTGAAAGTAACAGAAGCTCACACAAGATCCAAAAGGATTCGAATGTACCAAGTCGATAAGTGCCCTCTGGTTGGGTCACCGTCCACATGTGTCGAACCCTTCGCCCTAATGAGACTGTAGAAGAATTAAAAACAGCACGGAAGTATCCGGGCTACTCGGGTTGCTTCAGCGGCTGCGGCGGACTTACGTGCGGTTGCTTCCCACCACTCCCCACATATTCATTTCACAGGATAGCCCACCGCCCGGTATCGAAAAAAAATTTCGAAATCATGCGATGTCCTTACTGGGTACCTACGATCTCGTTTGACGTCGAATAGGTGTTACTCGGTAACAAAAAGACGATATCGCTATCAACAAAACCTTACGTTACGGAAAACGTAGAAGAATTCTACTTCACTACAATATCACTGCAGAAACCATAACATGCAATGATTAATAGGGCATTCGCAATGTCAGAAGATATGGCATACGCTTTACCAAACAATTTTAAAGTTCAGGTAGAGTGCAGAAGTCAAAAACAAGCAAGACACTACTTTGCGACATGCGTGAGCAGAATAGGATGCGTTTGTGAGAACTCGGTACAGAGCTGCCAATGCCCTGAGGAACCCTACATGGCAGCGACGAGGCCGAGATGCCTCTGGAATTGCCCTATGGCAAGATCAGTCGCTCAGGAGACGACATTATTAGTGTATCTGAGGAAGAAGAACTGATTCTGAAAGTTGAATAGAAAATAGCAAAGGAATCAGCAGCTATGATACAGCATCTTGAGTGTGACATCAAGGTCACACAGCTCTCTGGATGCTATTAGGTTGATGCATAATTATTGCGGATTTTTTTCCAGCAAATTTTACTTAAAGAAATTATAGAAATACTAAGCAAAGACATATTCAAATAATTACTCCGGAACTTATTCACCATCTACGTCAAGCAGTGCTTCCCATTGATTAGTTAGTCGGATACCAAAAGCGAAGAAGTTTTGATCCTTACGGGCGATCCACGCCTTGACATCGGCCATCAAGTCATCCAAATCGACGTAACTTCTATTCTCTAGCCATTTTTTCGTCGAACAGTTGACGAGATAATCCATAAAAGTTTCTGCTGGCGAATGTGGCAGATTTAGGGGAAGATCCCATTACTTGGTTGGCTCTGCCTGATTGTTCGATCGCCGAAAAGCTACTGAGATCGCGGAATGACTGTGCCACTTTCCAATCTTTCTCGAAGTAGTAAAGCCTAATTTCGCGTAAGTGCGGATGGTTTTCTGAGTATATTCTTGTAGAGAAAATCGAGTAGATCATTTCTAGAGAAAACCCGAACTCAGTAATCAAATTCTATCGAGAGAAAAAAAGCCGCGAAAAAATCCGCAATAATTATGCATCAACCTAATACAATTGTCCATATGGTGCTGATTTTTCAGTTAACTGTACATCAAACGTTGATAGCATGGTAACAGCCATCTGTGAATCCCAAGAATTCACTTTTTCTCGCCAAACAATCGGGAAAAAGAATTGGATACTGCTGAACTTCCGAAAAGCGCTAATTAATGAAAGGTGTTCCGTCCCATGTGGCGCGAGTGGTAACTTCTTCGTATTGCAAGGTAATCTTACCTACCACAATTCAAATGGCAATATCTTACTCGGACACGACACATACACTTTGTCGCTTAATCATCAGTGGTTCTCTGATATTACTCTACCTGATTTAGAACCACTTATGGGAATAAACAAACACCATTGGAAGCTTGCACTGGCAGCTATTGGGTCTGCAGTAGTGGTAGCAGCATTATCTTACTTTATCGGCCCACTCGTAATCGTCATTCTGTTTAAAGCAGCTTCGAACATATTAGCGGTCGGAACTCGAATGATCAAACGAGTGATACGAGCCGACCGTACACAGTTAACCATTACACCCGCTTGATAAGAACTCCTAGGAAAGCGGTCAGTGGTCTGTGATACTTCAAAAAAAAAACGGTTTAACACGATTCCACTTATTTATCTTAGTGACATTTATGATGCTTACAAACTTCTCACATACCTATGTACTCTTTGCAATCCGCCCGGTAATTATAAAAAATATCAGGCGGCCTCCATCCTTTGTTGGCACACTAGTCAGTTAACCAAGCTCACTTTAGATCAAGTGTGTGCGTCTCATATGCAAACCAAGCGCACTTGATACAAGTAGGCGCGTTTCAAGTCCGTTTATTTTGGCAATTAAGCTACTCGGGAAGGCGTTACTAGTCAAACAATAGTGACATGAAGCTTGGCTTGGCGTATAAAAGGACGTTGAGAGCGTAAAAAATCATACATTGTCAAATGTCGTCCGACCGCTCAATCGCAACGCCCGAGTTGCGCCAGGCCATAGAGGACCTCGACAATGTTGTGCTGACGGGCGATTCGCCTTCGCTGACGTCCGTGATGAGCGCTATACATCTGCTGCATCGAAGAATGGTTAACTGACTAGTGTGCCATTCTTTCGATGCAGCAGATGTATAGCGCTCATCACCAACGTCAGCGAAAGCGAATCGTCTGCACTATTTGCAGACGACTAATGAGGTCCTCATGGAACACGTAAGAGTGCTCCTAGATAGATCTGCGCCTAAGTCGAACTGCATGTTCTGCACAGTAGAAGAGAATCGCGACTCGCATTTCTCAGGCCGGGGTCAGAACTATGCAAATCCCGTATCCAGGATAATTCAAGCATCCAAGCTCAATCTGAAACCGTCCCGCGGGGATGACTGTAAGGTGGCATGCGCTGGTTGTGACCTCGGTCGCAACCAGTTGTTGTGCCACAAAGGTCGTCC
Organism: Haemonchus placei; assembly: GCA_900617895.1. Taxonomy (NCBI): domain Eukaryota; kingdom Metazoa; phylum Nematoda; class Chromadorea; order Rhabditida; family Trichostrongylidae; genus Haemonchus; species Haemonchus placei. The sequence continues at coordinate 9,700 of UZAF01016484.1, forward strand.
CCAGATGAATAGGCCTCGTTACTAGCTGTCGTCAACACGCAACAAGCCGTTCTTCAGGTTTCCCGTCTACATGTGTCAACGAACAGCCTGCACCTCCAGCCGTCTTCATAAGTCAACGAGCTGAACAACTGATCAAATTGAAGACGCTTCCTACGTATTTTATCATGCCCGCGGGGAGTGTCGTCGTCGACGACCCCCTGTTATTACGCAAGCTCCCTGCCCCCCGCTATCAAGTGGGGCGGGGCGCGGTGGGGGTCAGGCTCGTACTGGCTCTGTTACCTGTATTCTACTTATTTCTGCTCAGCGTGAACGGTCAAACCGCCTACGCTCTTAACTCGCTCCCTCTTAATAAAGATACTGAACCACCTTTGTCTTCATTGCTTCAAAAGGATATTAACCCAGTTTTCACGCACCCATCCTGGTCAATTACTGCACTCGTTGCTATGAAGCAGTAAAGGCTTCAATTAAGCAGGTTTCTCGACTCACACCAGTATCCTGAGCTTTTTTTTGCATCATAATCGTGGTGTAATTTGAGAAGGGAACCTGATTTATTTCTGTTAGCAACTAGTAATTAGTTTTTCGAGTGGCTTATACATTGTTTTATATCCTTTTACATTTTAGTCTATGTACACCCGGCTATTCCTGTTGTGGTAGGCGGTGGCGACATGCCGTTATGTTATGCCGTAGTCTTTAATTATTTTATTTCTCATTTTTGCACTAAGCTCTCAATATTGATACTAAATTGAGTGTTGTCAAGTATTACAGTCGTAACCGTGCAACTCCTACTTGTTTTGCCCTTAATTTTCCGACGAACAATGTTCAAAGAGTAGACAAACTTATATACGGAAGAGTCGCTTCTCACTTACGTGCGAAAACTCGGTGCCCACTGTGCTATCCATATCCTTTATAAGTCAGTGAAAGGTGAATAGTTGAAGATGTGTGATGATAGTAACGGTGAGAAGGCCCAATGTCTAGAGGAAGAAGCATGTTGTTGAACAAGAATTATGTGTATATCATTGGTTGAAATAGGAACAGCAACAGACTGAGATGTTTCGATGAGCTGACTTGGACAGAATTATATCTCCAAATGTGTACCAGTGCTATTGAAGAGGAATAAATTTTAGGAAAGGTAAGGCCGAGGGCTATGGTGCGGGGGTAAGTAAATTAGGGAAGGTTGCGTATATGCAGGATTCTCAAGGTGTGAGGATCCCGAACCGATATGAGCAGAAATATGAAGATTGAAGAGTGGAGGAACGGAACGTTATCGCATAAGTAATCGTGAATGGTTTTGGTGGTGATATATATTTCTAGTGACTTCTTCTCATGGCGCTTTATTCAGCTCTGAATCCTTAGAAATCCTGTAAAGGGTGTGAAGTAGCCAAACTCTTCCGCCGAATGGTATTTGATGACTATTTTACAACTAGTAACCACAATACCGACTGTCTTTCCGAGATATGATGCAAATTTGAAGTGCTCGAAGCTTTTTTTCTAATCGCTCCACTTTTCCACTGTTTTCTTCAATTATTTTTTTTACAAAATTAATAAAGGTACGGGAGCAGTATTACGATTCTTGAACATTCGCATCTAACTAAAGTCTCTTTGTAATGGGTGCACGATAACTGAATGCACGTTTCTAAGTTTGCACAACCCTCAAAATGCACTTTGAAGAACACACGAACCTTTTGCCACTCCTATGCGTTCTCAGGGTATAGTTACCCTACATTTTGTTAGAATACCTCCTCGGGACAAAAATCCACACTCTCTACAAAGTCCGGTTCATCTAGTCGAGAGAAGACGAACTTCGGATATCAATCTAGCACTGCTTGGGTGTATTGGAGGCGTAAGATACTCTGCTCCGGCGTCACTTATCTGACCCACGGCGAAAACAAACACTTCCTTGGGGAGACTCTCCCCTTCCCTACCCTGGGCGTTATGCATACAACTCGTCCACATCAGTTAGCCTCACGGTTTACGATCAGCCATCAAACTAATTAGAGTTTCTTCACACTTTGGTAGCGACCCTGATTAGGCGACCCTGGTTAGGAGTGAAGACTCAGGGGTCACCAAACTTTTCAGTCATCCTCACTAAGCGAGTAGTAAAGAAGGAAGTTGCCAAGAGTTTCAGTGTTATCAATTTAAATCAACCCTTCATGCAAATTATATCAGTAATGTACATTTTGAAAATCTTATCAATATTTCAAACTCATTCACATTCATAGCACGAAGTAGCACGTACCAGCTTACCGTTTTTTCTACACTCAGAGATTAAAAAGAAAGAATCTTGGCGATTAAATCCAACAAATTATGCACATAAAAATGTTCGAGAAACTCCAAAGCACTTCTACTGTTCTCGGAAAAGATTGACCAGGTCTCGAAAGGTACCACTTACCCCTGCATGGTGGGATTTCGGGTTTGCGGGCTTCCGTTTCTCGCTGAACTATTTCTTGCTGACCTTTTTGAGTTTTCTTTCTCTCCATTTGTACTCAGCAATTCTTGACAGCTGTTTTCATATTCTTATGAGGCTATCCTTCTTCAGCCAGAAGTTGGGCAGTGGTTGAATCCGCTACGACTTTATTTCTACTTATAAGTTAATGGCTACGGAATCAAAACTGTGGAAGGAGATTTGTGATCAGTTGACAAAGATGCTCATTCCCGGAAAGCGCTCCAGGAACTCAATGCTAGAAATGATTTGAGAGTCATCACCTAAATGCTTGTTTACCCCCAAGGAAAAATGTTAGATGTACAATTAGCTATTATAAATATCTTCACCTGTGCCCGATAATAGCTTCTAAAACTAATAACTTAATAACTTAATTTCCAAAATCTTATTCCATGTAATCTTTACAATTCCTTCGCTTCCAACTAGATTTATGAGAATGTCTGCGAGTTTAATTAGCCCTAAGTATTCACTCCTAATCAGGGTAGCCTCGCACCTATGTGCGAAGAACCTCTGATTAGTTCGATAGGTGATCGTAAACCGCGAGGCTGACTGACTTGGACGTGTTGGTTGACGCAGAGACCGCGTCGTATGAGTGGCGATTGAAGCCCATGCGCCCCAATGGCAAAGTGGCTGCGAAGGGCGCGCCAAACGACCTCCTCCCCCGTCACCTAGCTAGTTGGCGTTTATTCAATGGAATGTTCTGCGGCTTGAATTATTTTCCCGCGCGCGCATACTTGAACGCAACATTGAGCGCTTTAACGTTACAGTGGCTTTGCGCGTTGCTGGCTGCTATTCTCCTGCTACTCTACGCCAAACTATTCTCGCTAATTATTCTTCTCTTCTAACTACTAAAGTGAATTCGAAGCCTTATCTTATTTTTGCTGCTAGCTGCCTAATTTCTGCCATTTTTCCTACTTATTGAGTCAGCGCACTTTAGACGCAGCTAAATCTACATCCCAAAAAATTGGCGGACGAGCTGCACGCGAGATTTTTCAACTTTTTGCGACAACTGTCTAACTTAAAGTCAAGCGTTTCGTTGCGGGACCAATGGCTGCTGACCCTCTTATTTTATTATTCCCTGCACTATTCTGGTGCTACCTAAAAAGCTGGCGGCGTCTGCGAAATTCGCTGTGGGACCGCAATACTGTAACCCGCGCTCACGTGCTTAGTTGCAGCAGGCCTAATTTTTGTCCTAAATTCTTGCCCTCCACACCTAGCTGTGTTGTTAGCGAACTGCAAAGCCGTATGGACATGAGGAAAAGCATGCAGAATAATATAGAAATGGTGAGTATTACCCAAGAACAGATTTGCACGTCCTGAACCCTTATCATTTTAGAGGTACTCCATAGTCAGCGCAAACGTTAATGGGCTTGTCAACAGCGACACCGAGGAGGCTTGCGCGAAATTGCTCGACGTTCAAAATCTCATTGGTCAAGCCTCAAAAACAACACTGCTTTCCAGCTCTTTGGAACCTCGATTTGCAGTGCGCCCCGAGCTCAGTAAGCCTGGAATGAAGCCAAAGTCAGAAAGCTAACGTCGGGCAGAGGTTCATCGTTTCCGGCCTAAATGAATACTATATCATTCATTGTAATGATTGTATTCCCGAATGCTTCAATAAATATATATGTCATGGCATTGGTTTTACCGTTCTTCGCAATTAATTTGTATCTGATGTGGTCGGTGTAGGATCCTGATGATGATGCTCCTGACGGTGAGGTAGATAACTTGCCCTGCATTTTGCTCATTTAGTGCCCGTCGATTCGAAAATGTTTTCGCTGGCAGAGTTGACATATGTACAACAGGATTTTCCTCGATGGACTGGTATGTGATTATGATGGTGGTTACATTTCTCATCATATCTTTATTTCTCATCATTTAGGAATGATAAAGCAAAACAAAAGTTTTGAAATTTGGCCAGGAAATATGGGAGAACCTAATGAATGATATTGCCATGCTTTTTTGGCAGTGTTTCTTATTGTAGTTTTTGTAGTATTGTTAATATTGCATTGTTCTTGTATTATTATTCCTTTCTCAAAACTGCAAACAATGAGAAAAGCAAGAAAATGTGAGAATTAAATAAATATTTAACAAAATTTAGGCCCACTGCAACTAAGCACATGAGCGCGGGTTACGGTATTGCCGTCCCACAGGGAATTTCGCAGACGCCGCCAGCTTTTTAGGCAGCACCCTATTCTACTACCGTTCTGACCTGGTAATTATTCTATTCTGCAAGGTCCTGTGCTGAACATCACTCGGCTGCCATTCTACTGGACAACCCGCGCTAACCGAGGCTTAAGCACTGTTCGCATTTCATTTGTTTATTCTGATGGTACTCCATTCTACTTCTTATCCATTCAAACTCTGGCTTTTGTAACCCGTATTCCATTACATTACCATTTTGACTCGTCTTCCTTTTAGTGACTTAGTATTCCATTTTGCTTAAAATTTTAATTCTGTTACTGCTATTCACCGCAGCAGTGGATATTAGGGAACGTTTATGGTGAGATTTAATCCACATTTATTGCTTCTTTGTTTCTAGGTTTTGTTTTTACCAGGCGGCTACGCACGCTCTTGCGTGCGCTAGGGGTCTAGCCATGAGGGACGGAGCCACATGAGCTTGTAATTTTCATTCAAGACCTTCATCATCTGAGCATCTTCCCTGACACTTCTGTAGCGGCCATCTTTTTTTGGGATGTGAAATGGGGCTGTGTCCATGAAAAGTATTCCGATACACTTTGAACAGATCCGAATCAAATACTTCTACAGTCCATGTAATCGAAGAAACCCTGTGTAGTTTGGCTGTGTGTGGCCATGAACACTATCTTTGAAAGGAAAGCCCCTTTGGGTAGTTGTAGGGATTTTCACGTCTTCACCGGGTATGCACCTGTGCGGCCAGGGCTATTGTAGACTTGAATTTACTTTTCAACTTATTTGTTTGAAAAGGCAGCTGCGCTGCTCATGATACCGCGCGCGTCTAATGGCTTCTCATGAATGAATTCCTTGAAAATAACCTGAAGCGCAATGGTCTCGGCAACTCAGCAACCGTTCTCCAGGGAACTCTACTCCCATCGCAACTAATAACGTCATAAGCCGTCTACCGAAAGTGCTTATTCCTGGAAGATTGCACTTGACTACCATGAACGTTCGTTATTACCTCATTGTACTAACCTAAACAATCCTGAAGTCCAAGAGAGGGTCTCGAGTTCAGTTCCCTTGTTTATTCTCTCATCATTGTTGAAATACCTGTACTACACTAAAGATGTAATGAGAACTCATTTCCACTTGCATTCATCCATACTTGTATTGTAGTATTTTCATCAACCCGATTTGTATATATTTTGTCAGCTGCAGACTTTCCAACGCTAGCGCAATCAAATGGAAATTCGAGTCGGAGGCGTATACAAATAGTTCACACATGTTCAGGTTGCTGTAGAGAAAACTGCTGATGATTAATGGTATTTTCATCAACACCCAATTTCCATTTATTCCGGCAGCAGTACACCTTCCAACGCTAGCACCATTAAAAGAAGAAGTGGAGTCTGTAGCGTATCCTAAAATTTCACAGTGGTTCAGGTTGCTGTCAGGAAAACTGTTGCGGGCGTAGGCAGAGTCTAGTGCCTCCTACTACAGAGAGTACATTCTACCAACTATCACTTCCATTTTGAACGCTTTGAGTCGATGAAAGCAAATTTCGCGCAAACCCCGCCCCCTGTGGGCGGAGTCTGTACCCGTCACCTACCATTAGATTTCCCATCTTGTAGGCTACACCTCTACCCTCTCTCTTGAACGCTCCAGGTCCAAATTACCTATTTTCGAGGAAGCCCGCCCCCAGTGGGCGGAGTCTACACCTGTCACGTACCATTAGTTTCCCCATCTTGCCGCCTACATTCTACCAAATTTGAACGCTCCAGGTCCAAATCTACTATTTTCGGGAAGCCCCGCCCCCAGTGGGCGGAGTCTACACCTGTGGCCTACCATTGGTTTTCCCTTTCTGCCGCCTACACCTCTACCAAATTTGAACGCTCCAGGTCCAAATCTATATTCTTCAGGAAGCCCCGCCCCCAGTGGGCTACATATCTACCAAATTTGTCTACCAATTCCAGTTCTGCCGCCTGCATCTCTGCCAAATTTGAATGCTCTAGGCTCAGGAGCAAAGGAGTAACAGATTCCAGTGGGCTACTCTGTCCGCGCAAGCCCCGCCCCGAGTGGGTGGAGCCTAACTTAGGTCACGTGTACTCAAAGAACCCGGCTCACTCCCCACTTGTTCCAACCTCATTTCCCACTTGCTCCAACCTATCTGAGCTGTTTCAGTTGATTTCCAAACGGCACCATATAAGATAGTGTTACAGACAAACAGACAGAAAAACAGACAGAAAAACAGACAAACGGACATTTGCCGTTTATATATAGTAAGGATAATTGTTCTTGCTCCTTTCGAGATTCGTTCTGAATATTGCTTTCATATAACTGTCTTTTAGTTTTTTTCGCTTGAATTCTCTCCCAGTCATGCATTTATGTATCAAGTTATAGATTAGCTAGGCCTATACCTGAATGTGTAACGGACTTAGGAATGCTTCTTTTTGGAAGAGTATAGATTTATATAAGTTTATTAACAAGTAAATAACAAGAGAGGATACAAGAAAGGGACATAGGGGAGAAGATAGGACGAGAGGGCAGGTGGTAGCCTCGACAAAGGGTCGGGGTTAGCCTGGAGGCTAAGATGACATCCAAGACGACCTCGACTCCATGAGCGGCTCCTTTTACACTGTGGTTTCTACCTCAGTATTATGAAACCTTAACAGGTGGCATGAGGATGTGCATCGGCGGAGCTGATGGAAGCGGAACCCTGGCGGCTGTCTCGAACTGGCTCATGGCTCAGCATAGCTGGCACATGACTCGACATCTCCATTCCTTACAGAAAGCTCGTCCTCGAGCTTTGAGGACCGATCCGTATGATGTTAAGCATTTGATGAGAGATGTGCCGACATAGAGGAAATTATGAGTCAGCCAAAATTTGCGAGAAAATTGAGCTGCCAAACGAGACAAGATGTTGATACAGGATACAGGCTACCCTCACAAAAGGCTAGAGTGCCACTCGTCCGAGAAAAAACTCGTCCTAGAGTTTGAGCATCTGATAATTACGTGGTGATGGATATAAGTGCGGAGGAAATGTAATATATGTGAGCAGATTACATCAGTGGTGCTATTTCAGTTATGCTCATACAATATAGTTTACGATTTGCAATAGTAGGTTTTATATCAGTTATACAATATGGTTTTTTACCATTAAAGACAGCATGGTGAATATTATCAATATGATTCTTAGATGTGACAATATTAATATGTGGTGTTTGAATAAACATATATTTCACTTGCACATGATAGACAGCTTTTACACAATTCTATTATATTTACTAGTCTAGGTAAGGAATACGAATGGTAGACTAGTAAGCTTGGTGAAGCGTATATTAGTCTGGGTGGGATTCGACAATTTATGGACAAGTGAAAATACTGTGATACAAATACTAGTCTTGGCACTGAACACTTTTTGGTCGACTAGTATAAGGGCGTAATTTTGATATTACAACGAAAGAAGAATGCCGTGCATTATTTCCTTGAACCGCCCATTCAGGGAACTGTGTTGGTCCTTAAGGCGACGAGATCGTCGTACTATTGGTTATTCAATGCTACTCGATGCTTCGACATTTTGTTCAAATGGTTGTGTGATGTTTGCATTAGAAGCTTCAAGTAGCATTGAACGAAAAAAATACAGTGTAAAACGGTTAATGTAAACTGCTTGTCGCGCTGGGCTTCCTACAAGATTAGTGATTGTTGTGTTGGTTCGATTGATCTCCTCAATTACAAACGGCCTTCCCACTGGTTTGTGAGTTTAGGACGAATTGTGTCGTCATGCAAAAGGACTAAGTATCCAGTGGAAAGCTACTTTGGGTATACCTTATTGTGTAGATCGTAGTCCATCTTGTATTGTACAGTTTTTGGAACGATCCCCTTGACCACATCCATAACGATATTCTTCAAGCCAAAGGCGAATTGGTCCACGGAGTTGTTAGATCTCAGTGCTGTAGAGGAAGAAAAATCATGGAGTGTGTTACTCCATGTTATAGAACATCGGCCATGTACGGAAATATGGACCGTAGCTTCCACCCTTATGGGGAGAAACAATTTCGCCTCGTCGTGTATGGTGTAGAACAAAAAGTTGTTGTATATTGAACAGCGCTAGCCGATCACTGAACAAACATCAAAAGAACTATGCAGCGATCAAACTAGAGGCACTGGCAATAGTATTCGAGTTGAAGCAATTTTACCCATATGTAGCTAATGCGCGTATCACGCTTGTGACGGATCACGCACATCTCCAATCACTAAAGCACCGATCTGTTTTAGTGAGGCGCCTCGCTAAATATCAGATCGCAATCCAATCCTACGATAGTCTAGTAGAATTTCGCGCAGGAAAGCACAACACATTTGTGATTAGTTGAGCCGTCCTCCTTTACCGTGTCAACTCGATCATAGCGCGATCTTTACCCTCTCTTAAAGAAATCAAGAGAGCCGGAGAAATTCGAAATATGCTCCCATATTCGAATTCCTCACTACACAACTTTAGGAACTTTTCTAAGGATTTGAGAATACAATCAAAGTTTTACTATTGCCAGTGCCTCTAGTTTGATCACTGCATAGTTCTTTTCATGTTTGTTCAGTGATCGACTAGCGGTGTTCGGGTGTTTTTCATGGGTTTTTGGGTTTGATTGCAACAGGCATGCACCCAACCCAATTGTGGAGGCATCTGTGTGTATTATATATGGTTGTCCAAAAATTGGAGAGGTGCCTCCACAAGGGCCTTTTCAAGGGATGAGAATGCTTGTTCTTGAGCCTCGGTCCACTTGAATGGCGCATTTTTGAGCAATAGCTCGTGAAGAGGTGTAGCCGTGATGGAGGAATGCGTGATACAGCGTCAAAAATAGGAGGCTCCAAGGAAAGATTTAATTACTTTCACGTTTGTTAGACGCGAAATGATGTTGATACTGGCTACCTCGTCCGTCCGGTCATTCTAATACTCTCTGGTGAAGTTATTGGTAAGAAGGCGAGTTTGAAAGTAATTCTGTTTTATATTGCGTTTACGTAAAAATGAAGATGCTCGGGATTGTTTATATGATGGGGTTGAAGCGTTGATGACCTTATCGATTTTAGCTATGAGGAGATTACCTAATGAACTACCGTCGGAGTTGATTAGGTTTCATGTAATCTCTGCGCCGCGCACTAATTGGTCATAATCAATTGATAATGGAACAAGGAGTTTTAGGCGTTGTTTGATTGGATGAGATAGCGCATTAGTAAAAATCATATGTTTCAAAAATTGCCGTTTGTCAGCAAAATGTGGTCTAGGGTGGGCGTCTACGATCTCCTTTCGTATTATACTAGAAACACTACGGGTGATTCTCCTGGTTCCATTTTCATCTCCATAACTTTCTCGCGTGCCAAGTCGAGAAAATGGTCAGTGGAAAAATGTTCTTTAAGCTTAGTAGTCGCCATACGCCAATTTCGCTTTTCCAAATCGGAGAAGCTTTCAAACACTGCCTTATGTACTAACCGAGGAAGGGGAGTGGAAAACAGGTCAGGAAAGATGGATCGTCAGGCAAGTTCGGGATGGGTGGAGCCTAAGATAAGATCAACGGAGCACATATGAGCTCTGCGGAGCTCCGCCCACAGGGGGCGGGGCAAGTGCCGGAAAGGCCAGTGCGAACGTCTTATTTTAGCTTCAAGAAAGGTCTAGACACCGGGAGAAAAAGTTCAAAGGTGAGGATTGGGTCAACAAACCAGACGGTGGAGACCCACGTGCTATAGGCGGAGCTTTCTCGAAATTGGCGGTACTTTTCAGTTGTATCTATGACTCGATTTAATTTAGGCGCAGAGGTCAGGAAAAAAAATGGAAGGAGTGAGCAGTTCTTATGCGTGCTGCGCGTGCATAAGCTCAGCGAAGCCCCGCCCAGGGTGGGCGGGGCGTGCGTTGAGACGAAAGGCATTTTTCAAAAATGAGTGCAACTTTGCTTGGAAACGTTCTAGGTGCGGTAAAAAGGTGTCAAGTTGTAAAAGAATAAATGTGGTCAAACCCCAGAAGTTTGCGGGGTTGGCATTAAAGTGAGCGGGGCTGGCACTAAAGTGGGTGGGGCCTAGAGAAAAATATATAACTGTATTCAGAAACGTGCTGGGTTGCGGCAAATGGGTGTTAAGGTGTAAATGAACAAATGTAGGCAAATCCCAAAACTGGGAGGGGTTGGCACTAAAGTGGGCGAGGCTTAGGTCAAAAATTATAACTCTGCTCAGAAAATTCTGGGATGCGGCAAAAAGGTGTCAAGGAGTAAAAGAGGAAATGTGGTCATATCCCAGGAGTGGGCGGAGTTGGCCCTCAAGTGGGCGAGGCTCAGATCAAAAATTAGAAACATTCTGGGATGCGTGAAAAAATGGTAAGATGTAGTAGAACGAATGTGCTCAAATCCCAGATGTGGGCAGAGTTGGCACTGGAGCGGGCAGGGCTTACATCAAAATTATTAGGTCTCTTCAGATGCATTTTAGAACGCGGGCAAAAGGTGTCTGGAGGTAATAAAAGTAATGTGGTTCGAAGTCTGAAGTGGGTGGGGTTTGCAAAGATGGGGGGGGGGCTGAGGTCAGAAATTTATACATCTGTCCTTCACACTAACCCTGACCACATAAATGTGCAACTAGAGGATACCCACTGAACTCTTTCAAAAATTAGGCTAAGATTTTTTAAAAGTTAGTATCCATGGTTCGACACGCAGTAGTCCCTTCTACACAAGAGCAAATGCACTACATTAACTTCGGACCTCATGAAATAAATTCTACAATAACCCAGCCACACAGGTGCATACCCTGTAGAGACGTGCAAATCCCTACAACTACCGAAAAGGGCTGTCCTTTCAAAGTTAGTGTTCATGGCCACACACAACCCAAACTACGCAGAGTTTCTTCGACTACATGAATTGCAGTGGTATCGGATTTGGTACGTAGGTTGCCTTTTATATTTTGAGATTTGAGAACAGAAACAAATACCATTTTTTGAAAATCGCTTTACAGCCTTTCAAAATTCTCCACATTAAGATCCATACACTTTTGAATGGGCTCGAATCAATTTTCGAAGCAGTTTTGCCACTCTGATGTAGGTCACTCCAAAACATGTATTCATGCCTCTAAACCGGCTTCTTCAAGTGTCGAAAAACGTTGACCTCTCATTTTATTTTTTACCTACGGAATGAAAAGAAGACACCCGGGGACTACATGGCTGATGACCTGTCAAATCGTTGTTTTGAGTGCTCGAAAATGCAGTTGTTTGAGCCGATGTGTGGGAACTCGCACTGTCGTGGTGAAGAGTGATCCGTTTTCAGCAGTTGGTTTTCCTGATTTTTGGGAAGTCAACTGGCGAACAAATGGTGGTATTCCCTCAGAACTCAGAATTGACTGTTCTGCTTGTCCTGGTACTGCGACATGTCCAGTTTTTCCAAACAAACAGGAGATCAATTGCTCGGAAGTGCCTGGTGCGCGGAAAGCCTTTGTTGGATTTGACTCATCTTGAAATACCCACACGGTCGACTGCTGTTTCCTTTCCGGCTCATACGCATAAAACCATGATCCACTACCTGTCTCGATGTCAGAGACGTGTTTTGAAGCACTGTGACCGTATTTTTTGAGCATTTCGTTCGGCAAATCGACACAAGTCCTTTTTTTGGGGGATTGACAAATTTTTCAAAAACAATTTTTTTACAGTTAAATGTCCACGCAATATTGGATGTATGCTGGTCCCACTAATGCTTAAGGTTGTCCCAATCTCACGATAGGTCACATGACGGTCTTGCAATATTAGTTTGTGCACAGTATCAACGGTTTCCGGAACAACAACTGATTTTGGGCGACCTCCACGAAATTCTTCTTCGAGTGAACTACGACCTCGGGTGAACTCACTGTACCATCGATAAACACTGGCCCTGGATAGAGCTCATCACCAAATATTGAATTAAGTTCATCCATGCATTGCTGTTGAGTTAGTCCACGTCGAAAGTTGTAGAAAATAATCGCGCGAAAATGCTCACGATCCAACCCCATGACTTGGCCTATACAAAATCTTATAACTTAGTGTAAACAACACAAATCGCGCTCAAATTTTGCAGTGTAACCTCAAAATAGTCAAACTTTACGATAGTGGTATCAGTTGTTAGATTGCTACACTAGTGTTGCCAAATCTCAAAATATAAAAGGCAATACAATACAACAACAATGCCATGGCAATAAAGGCCTCGTACATCGGAGTACTCTTCATAAGCACACACAGCCCCATTTCACACTCCAAAAAGAATGTTGGCCGCTACAGAAGTGTTAGGGAAAAGGCTCAGATGACAAAGGTCTATAATGAAAATCAGAAACTCATGTAGCTCCGTCCCTTATGGCTAGAGCCTCCTTGCGATAGCGTGCGCAGCCGCCTGGTATGTGAAACTTCGGCGGTAATTTCTCATATATCATTGACCCTTAATTGCAATACATTAAACCCCGTGTTCTTGTCCCACACTGATTATATTATAGATACTGAATATCCCCTTCATGCAAGCTCTACAGTTTCGATGTTGCACACCTCGTGCAGACAGGGTGGGCCCAAACGCAGTACTGCGTGCATCCCTTCCTCTGTGTTTCTCCGGCATCTGGTTTTTTCTAGATCCACGTCCTCAGGGAAAGCGGGAACTTCCTTGAATTGAATCCAGCAGAGTAGAATTTCCTTGGAATCCACTCTTACATCCTCCATGGACTGCGTTTTCCTCCTCATTTCTTATTGGATTCGAGCTCTCTGTGTGTTATGAAATGTGAATTATCTATTTAACTTAACGTGAAAAGGAGTATTCCAAGCAATCATCGATATCCAATGGAAACACGAAAGCGAAATGCGAAGCGGTAGCTCGCATCCAGCAAAGGCCCAAACCCATCGCTTATTAAACTTTATAGTACGAAGCGAAACTAACTGTAAATTAGAGTGATACTAGCAATCCTAATTATGCAAACTGCTGCACGATGTACTTATTGACCGCGACAGTATGCCGAATAAGTTCTGATCAGTTGTTGAAAGCAAGAGATTACTTTGAAGTCGGAACACTAGTACACTCAGATTTTTATAAAGTTGAATAAGCAATGAAATAGATTGCGAACTCGAAGCATATGCAGCAGGTGCCATGAGTCGTGAAATTTCATCGCCAAACTATTCCATATAGTAGAATTAATGACAATAACACCCACTATTCACAATAACAATTATTATTGTAAATAGTTACGGGATAAAATTGTTCAAGAGAAGAGTTCGTAAAAGCAATTGAATATAAGTGACGAAGATGCAGCGAAAACTACTCATTGCTTGGTTGAGGGGCAGAATGGTGGACATTGGCGGGAAAGTTGTGAATTCACCTCCGAAGCAGCATAAAAATGAAAAGGGGGTAGGATCATATAAGTCCTCCCATAATTCAGTCCTATGCTGCCGCATAAGTGCGTGACTAGAGAGAATTCAAGCAAAAAAAAAACTAAAAGACAGTCATATGAAAGCAATACTCAGATCGAATCTCAAAAGGAGCAAGAGCTACTGTAAATACAAAAGTTAGAAACAAAGAACCAATAAATGTGGATCAAATCCCACCACAACGTTCCCCAAAACTCACTGCTGCGGTGAATAGCAGTAACAGAATGAAAATTACAAGCAGCATGGAACACTAAGTCACTAAAAAGTAGACGATCAAAATGGTAAAATATGGAATATGGGTTACAAAAGCCAGAGTTTGAATGGAGAACAAGTAGAATGGAGAACCAGCAGAATAAACAAATGAAATGCGAACAGTGCTTGAGCCTCGCTTAGCGCGGGTTGTCCAGAATGGCAGCAGAGTGGTGTTCAGGACAGAAACTTGCAGAGTAAAATAATTATCAGGCCAGAATGGTAGCGGAATAATGCAGGGAATAAAAAAAGTAAGAAGGAAGGATGCATTGATCGGCGTCGAGGGACAACAGCTATTGGTCCCGCAACGAACTACTCGATTTTAAGTTGGACAGTTGGTAAAAATTTGGCAAATGTCGAGCGCAACTCGTCCGCCAATTGTTCGAGGTGTAGATTTAGCTGCGAATGCGCATTTTTTCCTACTTCTTGAGCCTGCCAAAGTTAGGGCCGTAGGTGAGTGAATTTTTCTGCAGGTCCTCCTCCTGAGCTTTACACCTGATGTCGTAAGCATATAGCGTCATGACCCTGGTGTGGTTTCAAGAGGGAGGCAAAAATTATGATCAACTACTTCTTAGTGTGAAGATATACCATGGGTGATTCCATTCCTCTTCACAAATCATAAGAGTAAACGAATATTCTTGAAGTTATTGATACCTGTTAATAATTGACCACTAGCATCTTTCTGGTTTCCTAAGGGTGTGGTGCAGTAGGAGCGGAATAGTCGCGACCCCGCGCGCGAAGGAATGTAGCAGAATGCAGCTTTTATGACGAAGCAAATCGTCTGCGACAGCCGTGTGAGCCTGAACGTTCGGGCATGACGGTTTACATGTCAATCTGGCATTTTGCAGATGTGCCTGTCTATCTCAGCGTCCGTACGATTCCCCATGATTATTATCAAGATAAAGATATGGAAAACCCTCTTCAGAATGGGAACAACTGAGGAGAAGCTGAAAGTGAAGCCTGAATGAGGGCACAAATTACATCACAAAGGTATCAGTTAATTCCAACCAATTGATGGCCACCAATATTTGTGGCGTGATTGGTCAGATCCACAGCCTAGATCTACTAAATAGAAGGGCAACCAAAGTGATAGTGTTGGCACATGCAAATGTTGGTACTTCATCGCTGTGAATTCCATAGGTTTTGACAGGATCTTTCAGTATTGTCATGGTTTGGAAGCGTTGCACTAATAACCAATCGCTTTTTGCAATAAATGACGCACTGCGAGTTTAGATAGAACTGTTACGTTACCTTCCTAATAACAGGAGCTTAAAAAGTCACCAAAAAGTCATTTTATAATACAATGTTCTCACAATGATCTTGTCACTGCGGGTTTGACAACAGATCTTCCGTGTCTCAGTGGGACCGTGATATCTTTTTAAATGCACGCACACGATGATTAATGAAGGGGAGACACTAAATCTGATCCAACATTTTGGCTTAATTCATCTTAACTGCTCTTGCCTAAAGAAATGAATAGAATACTACGAAGTAGAAGTGCAGTGAGTATGTCCGGGCATAAACTTTATTAAAAGAATAGAAATGAAATCCTAAGTTCCGTAAGAATGAGAACCCAGTCTCTCTCTTTGAACCACGCGATGCTGCATGCTCACGACAACAGATGTAAATCTTGATAGAAGGGCCACTACAATGATTGCTTACTTGCAGTGTTATACTTTACAGTAACAGTGGCCACGGATCCATTTGCACAAGAAGCAGCATCGGGTAAGAATAAGACGTATTAGATTCACTAGTATGGTGGTGAGCAGAGGAATAATCAGGCGAAAGGGGTAGGTGTAGTATCCTCGCCAGCCGAGGCCACCTGTCGCACTTCACTGGACCAGTATATAATGGGCAAGCCCATCGCTCCCATTCTCCATTCCCATCCTCCGTCCTGTATTCCTTTATACAATGTATTGCAGCAGGCATGGGCCTGATCGGCCTACGATCTGATATTGAGTTCCCGGGGAGATCTTTTTGGGAATTCCTAACTTTATAACTATAGCTAAGTTTTTTCATTACATACAAATTTCTTCCCCCCTCCCTCCTTACCCCCTCCCCACCTTCTTCCCACACGTCCTAATCGCCCAACTCACTGCGCAGTGCCGCCGCGATATTCTTGGAAGATTCAGGATAACATGATCAAGGAAAATGGACCCTGCGATGAGGAGTAACTCATTTGACTTCGAAGTAGATATATTTATAAAGAGGACATTCTTTGAACCGGTTCTTCGATACGTCATTATTCTCTTTATTATCATTATGGGTAGCGGTACAATTAGACATCTCGCCCTTAAATCTATGGGTAGAAATACTGTGTGTGTCTAGAACACGGTTTTTCTTGTCAAGATGGTGTGCATTCAGAGCACCTTATGAGTGTGATTTCACTAGAACTACAACAATAGTTCAAGATAGTTCTGGCGACGAGTTCCCTTATATCACGGGCCATCCATATAGTCAACATATAACCCATAGTTGAGTGATCATAAGATGTTGTTAATGCTAACAATTATGAGCTACAATTCATTTAGCATTCCTTTTGTTTATCCCAGTTTCGAACAAAATAGGGCATCCACCCACCCGGGTATTTAAAAAAAGACAAAACCCAAAAGGTGATGAGGACTGAGTACGTATTGATTTTCTCAAGGACGGCCTCATGCCGCTGTGCGTTCATTGGCCGTATAATGTCCGACAGAGCACGTGGAGTGCAAGGTCAAAAACTAATTCCTAGATGATTTAAAAACTTAGTTGATTAGTCATATAATAAGAGTAGAATAGGCGTTATGGAGGAAGTGCTCTTATGATAAAAAGAGAAGAGGAAGAAATAAAAGCCTTGTCCCCCAATTCCATTGTACATATATATATATATATATATATATATATATAAGTTTTTTCTTGTTCACTTTTTCCTACAGAAGACAGACAATGGTCGCTAATCATTGTCCTGTATGACCACGGCCCTATATTCCCTATATTTAAATATTTGGTCTGGGAGCTAGTCCGGAAGGTAGGGCCATTGCACAAATTGTGGCTCTCGATAATTCAGTTTTTACATATAAACGTCAATATAATTAAAGATAAGGACTCGATTGATATTATGAAGTCAATTTTAGCCCCTCTGCCACTTTTCCTTCCTTCCGGGAACTGGCAAGACAGGCTTCTTGAAACGCGCGTATAGTGTTAGAAGTAGCTAATCTCATCCCCCATTATAATACGGTGGATGGCTAGGTAGAATTCGAGAACCACATCGTGAGCAGATCAGAAAGACTGCTATTGACACCTCGTATCCGTTCGAGATCGAACATCTCGAGGCGAGACTTACAGTTAATGCTTTATAAATAAGCCTTCGTTATTAGAAGCGAAAGACTCAGTGCGCCAGTTCAATGTCACAGAAGTGAATTATGAAAAAGCGGTTACGTTTTTAAATAATAAGTATGGTGATGAGTCACGCCTCATCGATAGCCTCCATACGCAATTAGAGAGTACTCGCGCCGAAAATCCAAGCCCAGAAAAGCAGCGTCGCCTCCTCGAGACAATTCTACCAATTGTGTCACAATTAGAGGATATGACAAGAACAACACTTAACTTCTCTTCGCGACATCCAAAAAAGACTTCCGACAAACAGCAGACTCGGACAAGATATTCCTGCTGTAGGAGACGTTGTCCTCGTAAGCGACCCTGTTCTTCTACGACACGAATGGAGAATGGCGCGCATAACGAATATAAAAAAGGGTAGTGTCGGTAAAATTCGTGAAGTAGAACTCCGAACTTCCATCAGAAGGACCATACGGCGGTCAGTAAACTTACTTATCCCTCTAGAATCCCCTAGAAGTCCAAGAGACAGCTGAGAGTTCGGGAAGTCAAAGAACTTCAACGACAGATCCACAAAATCTGGAAGGTTTTCAGTCTCCTGTCCGTAGCACCACCATTACGATCTGCGTCGCCGCCATCCAGTTCATTATGCGGGAAATTATACGTGTACCTCTGTGATGGCCTTCCCAAAAACCTTGGGAAACTCGAAATGGTTCCTCTTTTACATGATGATTCCCTCTTTGTACGGACATACGCTTGGGAAAGAGTCACCGTCAGTGCAACTATCTTGCACGGAAAAGGGTATCAGAGTTAATTCAACTACACCACTAGCATTTGAAGTTTGCGCCGACATGACCTGCAAGATATAGCACTCCGATGGAACTCCGCGAATTATACGATTTCCGCCCGAAGTCACGCTGCATGATCACAAGGTAGCACTGAAATGACATGCAAACGGCCAACTCGCAGTTATTGGAACGGCATGCGAAGGACTAGACTTTTGTGCGAAAGTTAGTTGCTGGGTTTAAAACAACAAACAATGACACTACATAATCACAACAAGTTTTCGAAGTGCCCGCCCTCTGCTTTTATACAGGCTTGTATTCGTCTTTTTGCCGAAACCACGGTGCGCCGAAAGTAGTCGATGTTCAAACTGTCCCGGAAAGTGTTCACCGTGAAAGAGGCTAAAACCCTCAGAATCGACGCCAACTTTTTGTTCCCGTTTTTACGAAGATCCGGAATAGATGAACTGCCACAAGAAGTTTGTTCCCCAACAGCTTAAAGTTCGTTCCCCAAAAGTTTAATGGTTTGGAGTGGTATCAGTGCATCAGGCAAGACTCAGTTGGTTTCCATAGACAAAAATGTGAAAATTGATGCAAAGTTCTGTAAAAAGGAAATCCTTGAAGAAGCTGTGCTATCCTAGAAGCGAAATCATCCCAAATTCATCTTCCAGCAAGACTAGGCTCCAGCCCATGCAGCGAGATACACCAATGACTTCCTCGTCACCGAGATGATCGCTTTCTGACAAAAGATCTATGGCCTTTTATAGCTCAGATTTGAATCCTTTGGACTTGTTGATTGGGGTAATATGGAAGAGGGACTAAGGAATAGAATCGTGAAACGTTTGGTGGCTTTTCGAAAGGAAGTGTGCAAAATCTGGGACAGTTTGGACATCGCCTAAATTCGGCGCACCGTGGTTTCGGCGAAAAGACCAATCGAAGCCTGTATAAAGGCAGAAGGCGGGCACTTTGAAAACTTGTTGTGTTTATGTAATGTTATTGTTTGGTGGTTTAAGGAAATACTAGGCGGCTACGCACGCATTTTCGTGCGCTAGGGGCTCTAGCGCTAGCCTTAAGAAACAGAACCACATAAGCTGATTTTCATTATAGACCTTTATCGGATTTGTGAGTTTTCGCCAAAACCCCGCCCCTTGTGGGCGGAGTCTGGTTCTGCCATCCACCATAAGCTTTCACATCATGGCGCCTGTACTTCTACCGAGTTTGAACTTTCTAAGTCCATGGGAACCGGAGTTATGGATTTTCGTATATAAATGTAGAAGGGATGTGAGCTTCGAGGCACGCTTGGCCCACTGTGGGCGATCCTCCGCTGACGCCATTAATACTGGAAACACCTTCGACAGTGCTTCTCCCACATCAACTTTTTCCTGCTCTGTTGGCTTTCTCCAAACCGAGATATAAATGTTTTCATAAAGCATTACATTTCTAGAGAACGTCCCGCCCATCGGGGGTGGGTCTCCCCAGTTCGATCTAACTTGCCAATGCACACCTTTAGCCACCTTTAAACCCCAGTTTTGAAGCCGTCTTGTTACTGAATTTGAAATCATGGTCCTCAGTAGGGCTCATTTCGATGCACGGCACGCCCATTGTGGGCGGGGCTCCGACATGCTGATGTATGTTTTATACTTCTCGAGACCTGGCCCACCCATCCCACACTTGACCCGGTCTCTACAGGCAGATCTAAAGGAGCTAAGGAATTTCGTAACAGACATGCAGACAGACGACAGACAAACAGACAGACAGACAGACAGACAGACAGACAGACAGACAGACAGACAGACAGACAGACAGACAGACTAAGCGCTTTATAGTAAGTATGATATTTCTTTCCATGTTGCTATGCAAATAGTAAAGTTTGAGCGTTTTTTATGGCGCACGTAATTTTTCGCCACCCTGTGATTGGGAAGCCATTACGCCTTCTGTTAGCAGGTGCAGTGTCACTATTTCGGTGCCTGGTATGCGCTGTTAGTCAGCTCTTACTAAAACTACTGCAAAAATCCCGAATAAGATCTAGATCCTCTCTTAACGCTCGTTTAACAGCAGCACTTGCACTAATAGCATCACTGTGCTGTATGGTAGGATCGACATTCTCATGTCAACAGATTAATTTACTAGAGCACCATGCTACGGTTTGCACCAACAAAGATGGCAAAGACCTTTGCTCAGTTAGGCTGACCGATGTATTGAAACTGAACACTTTCACCCAACACGCTTGTTTGCGCCTGGTCAGAAACTCTACTCTAATGGCCAATGTTAAAATGAGATGGATAGGCTAATACCTACGTTGTGAGGAAGAAACGGAATACTATACACGTTCTACGTTTGTGCACGTTGTTGACAGTAAACGTTGTCCGTATATGGGGTCATGTTCAGGTGAAAAATGCGCCGGCATCAACAGCACTAATATGATTCCAAAGCTTGGAAGCGGCAACTCTTATCCAGGACGTACTGACTGTTTCGAGTCTTGTAGAATATTTCGTTGTCTGCGCTGGACGGAAAAGGTCAAAGTAGAGAGGACCTCTAGTCAAATTAAGGCCGTATTGCTATGTCGCCCAGCTCGTCCCAAATGTTCCAGTGAACTTCGAAACCTTACAAATCACTATGACTCCACTCACAATGCCACTACGCAGCTAAACAGCGCCTTCATCACACGGATACGGCACGGCTACTTGGACCGGTACAAATCTACTTTTCGAAAGCCAAAGAGCAGCCGAGACACTAAACTGCACGTTTTCAGAAAACTGTAAGTGCGCAGCGGCTGAGTCGAAGGTGCGATGTGAATGCCCTTCGTCTGATGTGGCTGAGGAATTTAATCACATTCCGCTAAAACAACCAGTCAGAACACCATTTTGGGAACTGCGAAAAAGGCACAAATCCCTCCTGGTCGCGAAAATCCCTAATCTAGTTTCTTCCGAATTTCGTCTTACCTTTCATAGGACCTTTGACACAACTTCCGTGGAAGTACGGAACCTTACTTGCGCCGTCGAGAACACAACATTAAGAGGCTGTTATAATTGCGCAAAAGGTGCCGTAGCAGACGTGAAATGTAATTCGCCAGAGGAAACTTATGGGGGAATCGTATGCGCCTCACTCTCCTTTCTTGTTCCATGTGCACCGACTGGACCACTGTCAAGCCTGCGATTTCATCTAGGTTCTGCACGCCAACTCTTGAACTGCACTATTTCCTGCTCAACTATCAAATACACCTTCGAAATAGGGGGCTTGTTGAAATACGTTAATACTCTACATTACCCCTTATTGTCAAAACTCCAAGGAAGCAGCAATACTCACCTTGAGTTTGTTTGGCCTGATATAGCGCACATTTTTGACGTATAATGCTTTGGTACAAAACCTTAATTATGGCACTTCTCATAGTTGCGCTATCAGCCTTTCTCGTGTATATATGCTTGAGTACTATTGGAATACAAATTTTAGAACTAGTACTGCGCATCCTTCGAATCTCATGCTGCTTACCTCTCCGCTTAATGTTTCGTACTATGTCATGCATTCCATGAAAAAGCATGAAGCTCAAAACGCGCCGATCAAAAAGTATACGTAGTATTACCCATTGCGCCACAACCCAATTAACTGAAATCCTTCAGCTTCCGTGCCACGGACACCACTTAACCCGCAATTTCGCCTTGAAGACTTTCGGTAAGCAATCATGTCTGAAGAGGTATTTCATAAGTGCACCTTTTTCCGCCAACATTGTTTCGTGGACAGTTTTAATACTTTTCTTTCAGAACACGGTATACACCGAAGATCTTAGCGAAGAACTTCGGTAAACTGAGCATAGACTGCGAGAGTTGCAGAAAGCTATTCCACCCCTCTTGAACCTCATCTCCTGTATGAAAAAATTGTGTCTCAATGTTTCGAAATTATGCTTGTACGGGAGCTTTAACTTCTCTTGAACGAAAAATTTGCGCATTGTACATTTGTTCCAAACCCTTTCAGGAACATCTTCTTGAGATAAATTTAGTAGAATCACGTATTGAGCACTGTCGTTTGCAATTTTTATGTTGTAGGTCTCAATTGCGAACCTTGCTTGCACTCCCTCCATTGCTTGCTTCCTTGAGAAAAATGTCAGGGGAGTTCTGGGGGAATTGGCGCCTAAATGTGCAAAACACGAAGGACCAGGAAACCCTAGCGTTCGAGAATTACGTTCGTTTCCCCTTAGTAAGCTGGAACAGCTCACAATTGAAGTGAAAACCAACATGGTCGATTCAGCCCATAGTGGGGAAAGTAAGCCGGACCCAGAACATGACAACGTCGGCGAGCGCGAGAGAATCCAGAGGATTCAAGGAGAAGATGACATCATCGATAGAAACGCAAATTCTATGGAAGGTATAGAGAAACCTGAAAAGGCGGCGGAGGAAGGAGATATGAAACCCGTCGAACCTGAAGGGCGGCGGAGGAAGGAGACGGAGAACCCGTCGTTGCGGAAGAAGACCCAGTGGACGATTTTCTCAATGGTCTAATGGAAAAGCAAGATGAAGCAATGTCTCGAATTCAACTGGAACTCAGGAACACAGAACAAGCTATTCTCGATTTCGACAGGATGTTGCGTCATCTAGAAAGAGAGCGCCGGTGCACCTCGACGATACGATCAGGGACACATTAACAAAGCTCATAAACGCTTTATGAGTTGTGCCTTCTGCGAGGCAGTCGGACATTATTACTCCGACTCCTGCACGGTGGTCCGCGACGTAGCGAGTAAACCAGCTTATTGAAAGCAACAGAAGATGCAAGCAATGTCTTGAAGTGATTTGCGCCCGAAGACTCGCGTGTATGAAAAACCTTACTACTTGCTTCTACTGCCGTAGGCGAGGCCACCATAGCGCACTCTGCGAATTCCCGGACTACTGTGCCACCATCCGTTTACGGAAAGCGAATGCACACGAAGCAAGGAGGAGAAGCTTTGCAAAGCTGTTACGCTTACGAGAAGAATGTCGAAATAAGGCTATCTCATCCGTAAAAGTCATGCGCCTTCACCTGCGCCTAGTTGTTGGAAACACACCTACAGAGGCAAGACTCTTCCCCACCCCAACGGCCTGGGCCTTCCCTTTTTTCGTTAGCAAAGTCATTCCATCCCATTCCAGTATTGCAGCTCCGATGCGATCGGAACCTCAGAATTCGAGACACATGATGGCAATGAAAAAGCGAGCTTATCCCCAGATCTGAAGTAAGCTCTTGTTGTTTCTTGGTGATGGGAATTCAGCTTATCTCCAGCAGAATCTAAAAAACTCAGAAACTATATAAACATGACCTCAGTTGCGCCTGAGATGTCTTACACCATGATCCCTTAGCACCATGCCTGCGAGACGCTGCACCGACTCTCTATGCACCCCTTGAACTTGCTCATGTTCTTCCCAGCTCTCTTCTGACCCGGTGTTTCACTTCATCATGTCTATAGCCTTCGTTAGGTCAGGTATATGTCACTGTGTTTAATTACCCAAGTTTGAGTTTGAGGTGAAATAAATTTCTGCTACTGGTGGCATTCGTATTTCTCCGGGTGGCAATCGATTTCATTTAAGTATACACAGTTCTCGACTGTAAAAGTTGTTTTTTTCAAATACCCGTCAGGGAGAAACATAAGGAACGCACAGCGTTTTTCTCTTTTCTAGGACTATACCACTTTACTGTAATGGCCCAAGGCCTTAAAGGCGCTCCACCAACCTTTCATCGCGTTGCTAACAGCCTAATTCGAGGATTATGAGCATGCTGTTTCGCCTATATAGATGATATTCTTATCATTAGTCAGTCGGTGGACCAGCACCTCAGCGACCTAGAAGAAGTGCTCCAACGCATTAAAGCGCTTGGAATGAAATCGACTCCGGAAAAATGTTCATTTCTTTGAACGGAAGTCTAATACTTAGGTGTCCTTGTAAATAAAAATGGCACTCACCCAAACCCGGATAAGGTGAGGAGCATAGCCAATATACCGCGTTCAGAGAACGTGAATGCAGTGAAGTCCTCCCTAAGAGCAGCAACATAATTTCGGCGCTGTTTACCGCTCTTTTCAAGCATCGCTACGCTCGTAAATAATTTGATGGTTGAAGATGCACCATTTGCCTGTACAGAGCACCAGGAAAAGGCATTCTTATCCCTTGAGCAGGCTTTGATAGAAGTACCTCTTCTAGTATCCCCTATATTTGGACAACCCTATATAATCCATACAGACGGATCCACTATAGGATTGGGTGCATGCTTATTGCAAAAGAGCCCAAAAACTCTGGGGAGCAGTCTAGTGGGTATGCGAGTAGATGTCGTAATAAGCATGAGAAAAACTACGCGGTTATTGAGTTGGAAGCACTTGCTATACATTGCGTTTCAAAAGTATGTGCACATCCAACATTTTGTTTTTTGGGAATACCATCGCTTCGTGTAACCTGTGACCTTCACCATTCAATTCCTTGGGTGGGATAACCTACGAGCACTTTCTCTGAAAAAACATCGCAGCTGCTAACACAATTTTTTATTGAAGAAAAATTTTTCTTCGTTTCAAAAGTATGTGCACACTTAGCAAAAAAAACAGAAATGTAGCTGAGATCAGAAATCAATAGGGCCTCCTAAGTTCCTATAAAGGTTATCGACTACGAGGAGTCGTTTGAGCATGGTTTTGTTACGGTAGGTTCTTTAGTTATCCTTGAAATGGATGATTTAGAGTGTGCACATACTTTTGAATTTTCAACTAGACCGCTCTTTTTCATGTATTGCTAGATTCATTCGAGACCTTGGCAACTATCTCTCACAACCTATTCCTGACCGTCCACGTATTTTGAGTGCTCAGGACAACAGGAGAATAGCCCGTCTTATGGTGAATACTTCATTGTCTATGAGTCAGGTCCGAGCTAAGATGGGTTTTGGTGCTCTATCCGCTCTAATGAGTATATCACACGAAAGACGAAGAAAAAGGCTACTCGACTCAGTACTCGCCATCAGCTGACAATGCTGGAGTTTGCTCGTAGGAACATGCCAACATCATGTTGCAAGGTACGGTTGTTCGAGAATTTTCAGGATTTACCTATTCTTAGAGTAAACAACGTGTTGTACCCATTTTGTCCTTAGGTCATCTTCTCTTATGAAAAGAAGTTCAACCTCGATGGGCCGGATGGATTTCGTCATTACTGGAGGGACCGTCGAGGACAGCCCCTCGTGCTTCGAGAAGGGATTTCGGAGGAGGCCCTTTGATGGTCTGAGGCGAGCAAACTCCACCTTGTCAGCGTGTGGCGAGTATTGAGTCGAGGAACCTTCTTCTTCATCTCTCCAGTGATATACTTATTAGGGCGGTTAGAACGCCGAACGGTCGTGCGCGAGACTGATCAACCCATCAGTGCTCGGATCTTACTCACAGACAAAGAAGTATCCGCCACAAGACGGGCTTTTCTCCTGTTGTCCTGAGCAGTGGACGGTCAGGAATAGGTCGTGAGCGATAGCTGCCAGGGTCTCGAATGAATCTAGCTATGCATGAAAAAGGGCGGCCCAGTTGAAGTTTCAAAAGTATGTGCACACTCAAAATTTTTCATTTCAAAGATAACTAAAGGACCTACCGTAAAAAACCATTCTCAAACGACTCCTCGTAGTCGATAACCTTTACAGGAACTTAGGAGGCCCTATTGGTTCCTGATCTCGATTACATTTTTGTTTTTTTGCTAAGCGTGCACATACTTTTGGAACAAAGAAAAAAATTTCCTTCAGTAAAAAATTGTGTTGGCAGCTGCGATGTTTTTTCAGAGAACGGGTTCGTAGGTTATTGCATACAAGGAGTTGAGTGGTGAAGGTCACAGGTTACAGAAAGCAACGGTATTCCCAAAAAAACAAAATGTGGGGTGTGCACATACTTTTGAAACGCACGTAATGTTCACACAGAAGCAATCCTATCCGTATGTAGCAACTGCACGCATAACGCTGATAACGGATCACGCCCCGCTCAAATCCCTGATGTACGGATCAGATTTGATCGGGCGCCTAGCTATGTACCAAATAAGCATGCAATCGTATGATCTAACAATTGAATATGGGGCAGGTAAACACACCACTTTCTGTGGTTACCTCAGCCGTTATCCCGTGCCTAGCGTAAACCCCATTGTTGCGCGCTCCTTACCCTCTTTGGAACAAATCCAGGAGAGTCAGAGAAATTCCAAATACGGTCCGCCTTTCAACCTCCTAAAACAAGAAATTGCAGACCCACCTCGACAACTCGAGGACACTATGCAGCATTTTCTTTACGTAACGGATACTATACGTGGTCAAGCGAAACTGCTCATTCCAAGCGCCCGTGTGCAATCCGAAATAATTGCTATATTCCATGAGAACCCACTGTTAGAATCACATTTCGGAATCTGTAAGACTTTTGAGACATTTTGACTTGATGGTTTGTTAACTGCTGTTATATCGTCGCAGTACGCGTCGCGAGGGCAAGCGGGGTCTCGGTAGTGTAAGGGATAAGAGCACGGTTCCCGGAAAGGACAAGTACGGGTTCGAGTACCGTCCGAGACTGAAGTTTTGTCCATAAATCGCCAACCTGATTTATGGACAAAACTTCAGTCTCGTAATAATAATAATCATTAACACGTCATCACACTTCCACATCACAGTCCATTATACAAAGGCGATTCCAGCTCATCAGACGTTATGGCGAGGGACACTCGAAGTAAGAAGGATAATAGTTCATCTCAATTTGCTGATGTAGCATCGTGTCAAACTGTTCCGGTAGCTGGTGGCCGAAGTGGGAAGGATTTCAGTAAATGGTCCGTACATGAGCTCATTTCCAGCATTTCTGAAATGAACAAAGACCCACTTATTTCTGAAATGCTAACTGTGCTCGCTCAGAAAGTATCTCAAGACCTCTTTGAGAAACGGTCTCGTACCATCGTTCTCACAGGTATGAAAGAATCTGAGGGAAATTTGCCTCCATCGGTCCGCCAAAATGAACTTGAGAAAAACGTATCCAAACTGTTAGACGCTCTTGACGTTGAATGTAGGCCCTGTGAGGTTTACAGAATGGGAAAACGCGACACCTCCAAGCCTAGATTAGTGAAGGTTGTCCTGCCTAAAGTGTCTCACTGGCGTAGGGCTTTAGGCAATGCTCGGAATCTTCGGTATGCTGGCTTTCCCGAGGTCTTTGTGCGTAGAAGCATAACAAGGGAAGAAAGAGTTCAGGACTATGAGCTACGACAAATTGCTAAGGAGAAGAACAAAGATAAAAGTACCAAAGAATGGGTTGTATTTAGGGGTCAACTTAAACATATCTCTGAATTGCTTGGTAGGAACAAGGGAAACATGTAAATTCGCAAGAACAACCGAGCCCGCTCTCTTGTTTTCTGCTCAATTCTCGAAGTCTGACCAACAAAATCTTCCACCTTCAGATGTTTTTAGTTGATAATAAGCCTGATTTGATTTTTGTGACCGAAACGTGGCTCAATACTAATGTTAAAGATTCTGAACTTTTATGCCATTTGCCCTACAATATCTATCGCAGCGACAGACCCAAGCGTAGGGGTGGCGGTGTTTGCTGTATTTACAAAAGCACACTCTCCCTGCAAGTTGTTCCCTATAGTTGTGCTATGAAAGCCGATTTCCTTTGTGTAGACTTGCTTTGTAGCACTGACATGACCTCTGTTAGATTTGTTGTGGTGTATCGCCCACCTAAGTCCGTGAAAGAAGATGATGACGATTTGATTGATGTTATGACTATGTTGGTTTCTTCAAGGCAAGATGTTGTCATTCTGGGGGATTTCAATCTCCAAATCGATTGGCATAGCAATATTTCTTTTG
Source organism: Haemonchus placei (assembly GCA_900617895.1). Classification (NCBI taxonomy): domain Eukaryota; kingdom Metazoa; phylum Nematoda; class Chromadorea; order Rhabditida; family Trichostrongylidae; genus Haemonchus; species Haemonchus placei. The sequence continues at coordinate 37,799 of UZAF01016484.1, forward strand.
ACGCTACGTCAGAGAAATTCTTGAGATTTTTTACGAATTCTGGCTTCAGACAACTAGTGAAAGATCCCACCTATGGGGAGAGAACTCTTGATTTGATTTTAACGTCTTCGCATTACCTACAGTGAACACCCTCCCGCCTATCGCGACCTCTGACCATTCAATGCTGCACTTTTTTGTTGATGTTGCTTCTTCGCGATGGCTTACAGTTTTACCGAAACCTGATTTTATAAAAGTCGACTATGCTTCTCTCAATCATAGCTTCAGTGAAGTTGATTGGTTGATGGTGTTTGATGGTTACACTTCGGTATCCGATATGTATCGCACATTCTGTTCGGTATGAGAAGCTTTCATTTCATGCTCCAATGAAGTTCCCTCAGTCCTCATTTTTAAAGTTCCCTGCCCACATTCGAAACCTGCTTTTCCAGAAACAACGAATTTTTGACAGTTTTCCGTATCCATTGACTAAGGCGCAGTACAAAAAAGTGTGCTCTGACATCAACCATCACCTGAAAAAATTCTGGGCCTCGCGTGAACGTCGCCTAACATCGCGACCTTCCGTGAAGTACCTTTTTGCTTACATGAACAGCAAATTCAAATGCAACTCTCGTTTACCCCCTATTATTTCTCGTGACGGAACTGCGTGTCATTCTGATGCAAGCAAGGCTACCGCTTTAGGTGAATTTTTTGCAAATGTCTTTTCAAATACGCCTTCTGTTGGTGAACCAACCTCCGACCTGCGTCCTTTTCGGCCATTCAGCACTAATTTTTACTTTCATCCTGATGATATCTGCAAGCTCCTCAAGCGCCTCAAACCTTCGACAACAGAACCATATGATGGTATTCCACCCATCGTATTCAAGAAATGCGCTTTGTCTCTCTCCACGCCTTTGGCCTACATTTTCAATGCTTCCTTTATGTGGGGCGAGGTACCTGAAGTCTGGAAAGAAGCGTTGGTCACTGCCATTCCTAAAGTTACTGGAGCACGCTTAGTTTCAGAATTTCGTCCCATAAGTATCACACCAACGCCAGTCAAAGTAATGGAGAGAATGATAAGAGAAAAATTGTTGAATTGGTGCATTAAGTGTAATCTTATCCCACCAGAGCAACATGGTTTCATCCCCGGTGCTAGCACGACCACAAACTTGGCGGATAGTCTGTTTGATTGGCATCTTGCGTTGAATCACGGTAAATCTGTTGATGTTATTTATGTAGATCTATCCAAAGCATTTGATAAAGTTAACCATCATAAGCTTCTGCACATCCTTGAAAGGATTGGAATAAATGGTAACTTTCTGTGTTGGATGAAATCTTATCTAAGCGATCGGCACATGACAGTGAGAGTTGGTAATGACTGTTCTAACAGACATCAATGTACTAGTGGTGTACCTCAGGGGGGAGCTCTTTCGCCTCTTCTTTTTCTGCTTTACACACTAGAACTGCCACGGATCCTCAAGACATCTCACACTGTTAATGTGCAAGTTTATGCTGATGACGTTAAGATTTACGGTTGCTATGATAAATACAACCGCCACGAGGTGTGTGATGCTCTTGAACATTCGATCGAAAGACTAATCGAGTGGGCTACTGAACAGGACTTAGCGGTGAACTCTGATAAATGCTTTGTGCTTCATATGGGAGACTTGGAAGCCCGAGATTACTTCATCAACAGTGTCAAGTTGAAAAAATGTGAAAACGCCAAAGATTTAGGCGTACTTATTGACACTGACCTGAAGTTTTGGACTCATATTGAGCATGCGACATGCAAAGCCTACAGTTCCCTTTTTACTATTTTTCGGAATATCTGTAGTGATAAGCCTGACATACTCGTTCGCCTCTACAAATCCTATGTTCGTCCTCATTTGGAGTATTGTTCGCAAATTTGGAGCCCCACTTCCAAAAAAGACATAATGAGGCTTGAAAAGGTACAAAGTACGTTCAGAGGCTAGTCTTTCTTCGGATCAACAAGGGTTCAAACAGATGCAGCCTTCCAAATCGTGGACAGAGGCTGAAACATCTAGGATTGGAAACTTCGCTATATAGGAGAACTGTTTCAGATCTTGTTTTCGGATCTTGCGAAGGGAAATTAATCTGCTCCCAAGCAAGTACTGGGTCTTCAGACCCAGTAGTGAAAGAGGGAACAGTTTTAGTTTAGATCATCCAAGGATCTTGAGTAAAACTCGTGAGCAGGTTTTCAACTTCTTTTATCGCATCACCAGGTGGTTTCGGCGCCTTCCTTGTGAAGTGATGCGTTCAGAAAACAGTCTAGTCTTCAAAAGTAGGTTGAAGAAATTGAATTTACTCGATCTCATCGGTGTGGAGGATGTAAGTAAAGTTTAAGTACTTCTGTTGCACATTGTTCCTTTCAAAAAAAGTAACTCTTCAGGTTAATATGGCATAATTGGTCAGCAAATTGGGAAGCCGACGTTTTCTTGTCACACTTATTTAGTTTCTTCGTTTTTCGTTTTACTAACAGCATTCATCAGCTTGTGTGTTTGTTCAATGTAGTGCAGTGAGTAGCATTCCCCTTTCCTGCTGAAAACAGGAATAATTCTAATATAATTCCAAGTCAAACCTTCAAGGTTCGCATTCGGTGATGCATTCTGCATCGACTGGTGTTTTGCGCGCTTGTACTTCTNTTCGCTAGGCAGACGTACCCACTTCTACTTTACTTGTGTTGTTTAAAATGGTGCAAGTCAACAGGTATTGAAACATCATATCTGGACCTGGGTCTTACGCCCTGGGTTCGTGTTTAGATCAAAGAGGCAACTACTTTGGCCCGCCCGGGAACGACTACGGTCGGTTGCGTTGCCCAGGTTGACTGTGCACCTTGTTCTATCAATATATATTGTTCAACTATGTAGTGATTGGTGCAGTCAATGCTCCAATCATATTGTGGGTACATGGCCGCCCCTTGCCATTCTGGTATTGGTTTGGCTTTGCATTCTCACATTTCGCTTTCTTTTCTCTTTGTCCATTTCGGCTAGTTAGGGGAATGTAGCACTGCCTTCTTTGACTGTGGCATGCTGAAGCTTGTGCTCGTGAATTTTTGTGTTTCGTTTCTGTGTTTTGCTTCGCTTTGTTTGAGATTACTAATACATTTGCCTGAGTGTTTTGGTGCACCATGAGTGCAGTAGATAAATAAATAAATAAATAAATAAATAAACCTTGTGAGACTTTTGAGGCAATTAAGGGAAAATATTATTGGCCTGATCTAGGTCAGGATGTCACGACATATATAATACGTGCCTTGTATGCCAGAAAGTAAAACCCATTCAAAGCATATTATTCGGGAAGAGATAAGACTCCTTCCCACTCCACAAAGGCTGTTTGACCGAGTTCACACGGACGTAATCGGACCCTTACCACAATGCACGGATGGAAGTAACTTTATACCTATATCAATTTGTGCTTTTAGCGAATTCATACTTTGTACACCGGCAGATCAAACAACTGAGTCAGTAATCAAAGCATTGATTAATGACCTCATATCGAAACAGGGTATTCCGAGAGAACTGGTCTCGGACCGTGGCTCGGATTACACTAGCGAAATGTCTGCGAAGACCGATAAAGCACTGGAAGTATCCAACAACTTTACTACCAGTTACAGTCATGAAGCTAACGGCCAAGTAGAACGACTGGTTAAACCTGTCACTGCTTCACTTACGGCATACTGTTCTACTGCTAAAGAATTATGGCCTGATTTCCTACAACCGATAGTATTATATTTGCTTGCAACTCCAGTATCAATACAACTACAGGTTATAGTCCATTCTTCATAGAACACGGCAGGTGCCCGATTACTTGGAGCAATATCCTCCGCGACCTTCCTCCACGTACAGTGTTCGCAATCGAATGATTTCGCAGACCAGTTTGCAGTCGGTCTGAAAAATATCATCATATCTGTGGGATACGAGATTGCGAGCAAAACAGCACAGTACGAGACAGGATACGATTTACAAAACAAGGTATACACCAAGGATATTTCCATGAGCGATTTAGTTCTTTTACATGACGACACCATTCGTCCAAAACTCATAAACCGATGGAAAGGTCCTTCCTGGCCGAGATGATAGACGCCCTAATATTACAATTACTAACCTTGTAGGTCGCCAAGAGCGACAACTTGTTCATCTTGACAGTCTTGAATTTACTAGAGACGTTTCAAACTGGCTGATTCTTCCATACCTAAAACGCCAAACCAATTAACCTCACCACCAAACGAGGAAACATCAGACGTTATTCAACAGCCATTAATCAGGCGTTCACGCCGTCTTCAGGAGAAAAACTGTATTTCCAGCGACGATCCGTGTAAAAGGTAAAGTCATCAGGAGACCACTAGAACCAGACAGCCTCCGCTTGTCAGTTTCATCACATTTTCTTCATAGAATAAAACGTCGCGACCTTCATTTTTGAACTCTTTGAATTGGCGGTTCAAAGAGCCCCGTGCTGCGCTTATCCCACATATTCTTTGAACATAAAAAGCCCTTATAGTAGTCGTTTCCGACGAGTAGCGTTCGCATCATAGTATTTTGCCTATGTTCGTAGATCAGTCGAACCCCACCATAATCAGACTGCTATACGTATCAACTTTTATACCAGTCCGTCGATATTTAGTATAACTCGGTCTGGTACTACAAATGTCATAGACTTTGACTATCATGTAGTAATTCTACTTAAAATGTAATAAGTTTCATATAATGCTATACTTCGTTGTGATATTATCACATTCGAAGGAAAAAACTGTTTAACTTATAGGACTAGCTTTGTTATGTAATCATGAGAGCAACAGTAATATCATAATGTATAAGAATAACATATAGCTTAACCAATCACCAATGCAACAAATTCATTTCAATCCCACATACATGTTGACGTTACTATGGCTACATTGACGACACTACACTTACCCATGTCACCGCTCCTTTCCTCTTTCCTTTTTGGCTCGAGGTCGAGCCTCTTCTCGAGGTACGTCGAGGGTTCTAGAGTCCTCATTGAAGAGCAGCCTAATTTTTTGTACTTCTCCGCTTCCGCATTTCAACTCAGCCAATGTACTAGGATACAAACTCCCTCGATTCGTTTTCCTACCAAACTCCATGATATACGGTATCGCTCGAGAGCCTGTTCTAAGCTCAAGGACGAGCTTACTGTAGGAATGGATATGTAGTATCCTCGCCAGCCGAGGCCACCTGTCGCACTACACCGGACCAGTGTATGATGGGCAAGCTGAAAACACCGAGGCTGTTGCTGTTATTACGTTGACTCTACTACACACAGCCTATCGCTCATTCCGCATTTCCACCCTCTGTCTTGTATCCCTTTATACAATGTATTAAAGATAAATTATTTGTACTATCGGTTTATATACTGGACCTCGCTACGCAGCAGACATGGGCCTGATCAGCCTATGATCTGATATAGACTATTAGAAGAACCAGCAACGTGATAGGGGGGAGGCCACTGCCTGGCAAAAGCATTCCAATGGTCAGTGCATTCAAATATGTGCGCGCCGGAAAATAATTCAAGCAAAAGCTTCCAATGAATAAACGCGATCCACCTCCTAACTAGAGGGGAGGCAGTCGTTTGGCACGGCCCCTCGCGTCAGATATGTCATTTGGGGACATGGGCTTATAATTGCCTCTTTGGCACCGCCCAGCCGACACGGTTTGTGGGGTGGACGACTCGTCCTTGTGATTCAATCTTCTGATCATGCTAATCGGCCATCTCACTGCCCATCAAGTTGATATACGCCCAATAGGTGACGCCACTACGATTAGACTGCAAATTGTGGACGCACTTGTGTTTTTGTGTTCACTTACATCGTCTATTTGTTGTTTTTTTCGCTTTTTTCTGATTATAGGGATTTTTGACTTCCCTTTCTGATTGCTACAATACAGCTGCACTTAATATTGATTATATCGATATTATTGATACCAATATGTAAAGGGGATTTCATAAGCGTTTGATTGTTCCACCGAAGAACTAAAAAAGCACACTCTTACTTATGGAAGCTCTATTTTGAAAGATTCGTCGAGCCTTTCAAGCCTCGATACTAATGATGGAGCTTCACTCGTGACAAATGCCAAACTTCTTGGAGATGGGTTTCACGCTCAGTCGTTTTTTGGAACATCTACATTCATTGCGTATTTAATGGCAACATGGTGAGAAATAATGTTATTCAACTAAGCAATCAAGAAAAAACTTGGGGCAGGAACAACTCCAGCATTCGGACGAGCTCTTTCACTTTCACAACATTTCTCTACCTATCTTTTATTACACAACAGTCGAACATTACTGGAAAGGTCGGAAACTCGTAAAAACCTTGGATATATGTTGAGATATGTCTGGGTAAATTATTTGTTAATGTGCATGTCAATAAAGTTGACGATAGAAATGTATATCACGATAAATAAATGTTTTTCAAAGACGAAACAATAAGACACCACACGATCAATCCGTTTTACATATGTCCTGCAGATTACTTTGAAGTAGGAACTATCAGGCTCCAAAACAACCAGGATATTACCACTTCATTGCAACTTGACAGGATTCGTTTGAAATGGAAATTTAAGAATCTCCAAAAGCGGAAAAAAAGCAAAAAAAAAACATATCAGACGATGTAAGTAGACAGGGCACAAAAGGGCCCGAAACTCGGTGTCCAAGTTGTAAGTAGTGGCGTCATCGATCGGGCGTATATCAACTGGATGGGCAGTGAGATGGCCGATTAGCATGGTCAGAAGATTAAATCACATGAACGAGTCCACTCTACAAACCGCGTCGATTGGATGGCAAGCCTATGCGCCCCAATGGCAAGATTAATGCGAGGGGCCGCCCCAAATGACATACACCCCCATGTACCCCATAACCCCTCCTCGTTTCCTTGCTCGAGATCAAGAAGAACCTAAACATTTAAATGGGACAAGTTCTACGGATGAGCGGTTGCGTCACGGACTTGCACTGCAGACTTGAACATTGGGCTGTATGCATAACGCCCAGGGTGGGGAAGTGGAGAATGATTGCCTTCAGACTCTGACGTCCGTCCGTAGCGTGCGTGGTGCCACCGCGGTTCTAGAAAGGTGTTGATAGCACCGAATACCGATATCGCAAGATAAGGGGATGACTAATTTAATCATCCCGTCTTGCAGTATCGATCGTTGTTCATCCAGCGATGTTAATAACTTTCTAGCTGCTCTCATAGACCGCCGGCTGGCCTGCTAGCGCGCGCCGGCCGGAGCAGGCGCTACCCTCGTGAAATTCAGTTTGTAAACAAGTGGATAGCGCCGTCTCCAGCCAACGCATGCGCGCTCACAAGCTGCCCGGCGGACTATGAATGCAGCCTCTAGCGTCGCCGTCGCATCATGCACTCGGCAGATGGACGGACGGACGGACGTACAGACGGACGCCGAAGTGTGAAAGCAGTCAATCCCAAGGAAAGGCTTGCCTTGTCGTGGGTCAGATAAGTGATGCCGGAGCGCAGTATTTTACGCCTCCAGTACCGTCGATGCAATGTTAGATCGGCTTCCGAAGTTAGCGTTTTTCGATTAGATGAACCGGAATTTGAAGAGAGTGTGGTTTTTTGCCTCTGAAAAGCACTCGAGCAAAGTAGAGGGGAAATATTGAACGCTCAAGAAAGTAGCAAATTGTTAGGATGTTCTACGAAATGCACTTGGAGAGTTGTGGAAATCTTAAACAGAGGATCCAGTCATCGCGCATCTGAGTACAAAGTAACCCTAGTTAGATGCGAAATCAAATATCACACTGCTGTTCAGGTTCTAATTTAGTGTGTAAAAAGTTGACAAATGAAGAGGAAAGTAAGACAATGAAGCGTTTACAAAAAAAAAGTTGCCTCAACGAATGAAATCCGCATACCAGATATCAGATAAATAGCTGATGTGTGGTTCCTAGATGTTGAGTAGTCATTAAATACCATTTGGCTTTGGAGTTGGGCTATTTCACATCATTTACGGGATATTCAGAGGTGGGGGGGAAGTTGAACTGTAAGGGATGTGGCTGTACTCTGTAAGCATAAGCATGGAGATCCTAAGAGTGATTCCTTGATGACTCAGCTTCTTCTTTTAGGGCGTGGCTTAGCGGTGATGAGGAAGCTTGAGGAGTCATCACGATCCGAGAACGCTCGGACCTTGCCTGTCCATCCTGGGGCGATTCCCTCTCCCCCCTTGGGACAAAACGACCTAGCCATCGCACCTTCCGTTGAGCGAGCTCGCTTACTAAATATAATAAAGCAGCATGCGGCCACCCTTCCCCGCGGACATATCAGGAACAAGGTTAAACTTTTCATAGGCAAGAATAGACTGAGCAATCTCGAGACGGCCGCTCGGGTTTGGCTCGCTTTGCTCGACGTTTGGGGAAAACTTATTTCTCCCCCTGTTCGGGTAGAAAATAGTGTATTATCATGTAAGTTTTGAAAGCTGTTCCCGCTGCCGTTCATTTTTTTGGAGGGTGTCTGAAAAGCTCATCTAGCGCAGCTGGCCTGTGAACTGCCGCCGGATCGTCAAAAAGTCTCCAGAAGCGGGCAGAAGAAACGGGGAATATGGTATTTTCGTCCATTCAGAAATTCGGATCGCGCGCACTCCTGACTAGGGTCTGAGCAGTCGTTCAGAGCTTTAAGTGATAGATCCGGGCCCGAGGATTGTTCGAGTGAAGTTGAGAAGTAGAGTCCGTTCCGCAAGAGATATTTCGAGATGTGGGTTTTGATTGTAGCGCCGGGTGTACTCGAGTGAAAAGAGTTAGTGGTTGTCGCCGCCGGAGTACCGAAGCGTTTTGAGCTCCTAATTATATGTAACGTTCAGGACGTTAAAATTCGTGGCGTCAGATATGCGGCGTTATTTGTGGTTTACAAGTAAAAACTCTGGTATTAGTTTTGAGTATATATGCAAAAAAGGCAAAAAAAAACAAAAAAGATGAATGATTAGTCGACGCGAAGTGAGTATATAACGTTTTTATGGCTTCGGCCGATTGGCCGCTCATCGAGAATAGTTCATGCGATAGATCGTTTCTTTTTCCTTGCTTTACCCTCGTATATTCGGAGTTTCATTTCTTTCTGCTTAACTGACCGCGAGCGTCGTTTTAGGAACAGTCCTCCTTTTTACCACATATTGTCTTTCGCTATTCAGTCCTAGCGCATCTAATGCATAACCTCCCGACCTTAAGTACTTTCTATTCTTTGGGGAACCGCTCTACTGCATTGCCATTGCATCACATTATCCGAGACCCTCATATTTGTTGAACTTCTGTTACTTCACCAAATTCAACCACTCTCACGTTTTCATTCAGTGATTTCCTTTAAGTTGGCTACTGGGCCTTTTCGTGTATTAGTGGTAATCTCCATGATCATTTTATCGCTTAGATCGCCTTAGCTCATATTGTTTTCGTGACATTACATTCCTATCACACGTTACCATGCTCTCCAAGATTTATTGTTTCTTGGAAACTCGCATTCCTATCTCACTTCTGATCCGATATGAGATAGCATATCTATCACATAGTATCCGCAACTCCTCTGATTCTTGAATCGGCAGTATTACAATAATAAACATTCTGATTTCTCATATCATCTCTGCTAATCATCGATCTCGCGATTGAACTCCTAGCCCATACGGAATACGGCAGCTTACTCGCTCCTGATTGGCTAGGATTGGCTAGCCCCGCCCCTGATTGGTACATAAGCGGGTCATTAATCATATCTTCACCCATTACAACCGTTCTGCTTCGCTTTTGCCACTTTATTTCTTGCTTTCATCGTCATGGGTTCACAAACAACCTGCTCTCAATCCACTCCCGTGGATTCTAGGGTTTCCAAAATAGTTCGTGAGGCCACTGCCTCCGATAATTCGGCCAATGCACTGTCATACCTAGATGACAAGGCCAATAATCGCGGCAGAGACGCTAAGTCCTTACGATGCTACAGTTCTCGCACTGGAGGAAGTTTTTAACGATTCCAAAGCCGACACCGCTCAACTGACTCAGGGTATCAATGAAGGTAATTCGGTTTTGCTCTCTGATCTTAGTCACTTTTGCCGCGCCTAGTGATCGAATTAATGCTAAACGTATGGTGGCTACCCTCAGTCCAGAAGGTCCCATACCTAGGGTAGTCCCGTTTACGGCGACAGGGAATGACCCTATGCAGTTTTTCCTGTGGCTCCATCGCTTGAAAGACGTTATGAGAATGGAGTCCACAACATAGACTTCCCAACAGAAAGTGTATTTCCTTCTAGGTGATCTGGACGGGGCCGCAAGGGAGAAGGCAGAAGAATTCCCGAAGGAGGAGCGCGGCAATTGTGGCACCTTACCAGGGAAGAATTCCAACATCCCATGGAACTTTGATTAGAGACCTAGGTATATCGACAGGGCTTGGAAACTTATTAACAATTATGGAAGTTAAAACTGCAAAATGAGCCTACCAACTAAAGTTGTGAGCGTTCAAAGTTTGCATGCCTAAAGCATGGAGAGATAGTGCCATTTGAGACCAAAAAATACACGTTGATAAGCCAATGTCCACAAGGTCACTGTGGCGTAGTGGCCCTCTCTCTCAAGGGAGGACTGAGGTCTTGCTTCCCGTTGTCTTTTTCGCTTTTGCAAACCCGAATAAGAACTCTTAAACCGTTTTTTCTGACTTTGTTTCTGCTATCATTTGCGATCATCTATTTATCACTGCACTTATTTGAAATTTCTCTAGATGGAGGGTAAACCCGAATCACTTAAAACAGATATGCGTGAAAAATCGATTATTGGTGAAACAACCCAAGAAATGAGCGAATCAGGAATGCTGTTCACAAAATGCGAACCTCATATGTATGTACATGCTGTCCCTCTACAACCGTTAATAAAACGCACAATCGACTTGAGACCAAAAAATACACGTTTTCTCTAACCATTTTTTGGGTTTTTTCATCGATGTTGAGTTTTGTCGTGTGTCCGAGACTATTTCACTTTGGGTGTGGGTATGTGTGTTTCGGTGTTGAAAATGATAGAGCTTTACAAAAATGGCGTGGAGAAATTTCAAATAAGTGCGGGGATAGGTGATAGATAGGTGATCGCAAATGATAGCCGCTCAAAGCGAAGCGAAGCGAAACAAAGCGCTAACTTAAATTAGTAAGAAAAACAGGTGAGGAGCTTTCATTTGGAGGAAAACGCGTTTTGCAAAAGCGAAAACGGTGATGGGGAGCAAACTCTCATCGCTGACCTGGAGAGGGAGATCACCGCCCCTACGCCACTACGCCACGGTGGCCCTTGTGGCCACTGCGGGCAACTGCCCTTACCAACTGGCACTATCTCTTCATGCTTTAAGCGTGCAAATTTTGAACGTCTACAACTTTTTGCTAGACTCATTTTGCAGATTTAATTTCCATATTTGTTAATAATTTTCCAAGCCCTACCGATATAGCTGTCTCCATTCAAAGTTCCATCGGGAGTTGAAGCCCTTCCCTGGTTAGCGGCTCACCCTAAAAGATCCTTCGAGGGCCCACAGCATCGTGGCCTAGCTAGACAGTCTTTAGAGAGCTGCCAACAGTAAACTGGCGAGTCTTCCTCTACCTTCGCCATCCTCTTGCTCCTCTTGGTTCGCGCAGCAAGAGCAGGCCAGGATCCATTCGAGCCAGACGAAGCGGACTTCAGAGGAGTTTGTGGCTCAATTGCACCCGTACATTCAGTTCATGCCTCGCGCCTTGCGCAAGGAGCTAAACTACTATGCGACAATATGAGCAACTTTGAACAGGCGGTAGCCAAGGCCCAGATGGTCAAAGAAGTTTTCAGGAAGTAACAGCTGATCGGCTAATTCGACCGTCCTTCCCGCACCAACCCATCGAAGTCAAGGCCCCAGCATCGCTTCGGAACGGGTTAAGCCGATCACGACAATTTTCTACTCGCTTCAATTTCAATCGCAATTCTAACCATATTTTTCAGAAAAGTCTTGGTAGAGACGTCTTGCACCCTGCACAGAGAGTTACATCACCTTCATGTTATAACCGCGGCGGGAAAGGCCACTTCGCTTATTGTTTCTTTTCTCCACGCTATTCTCGACAGAGCACAGGTACACCTCCTCAACCTAATTATTCTTGTGATCATGCTTCCACCACGAGTCTTTTTTGCCCTTCTCACTCTCGCCCTTACTCTGATTCTCACCGTAGAGTTGGTGTTGAGTTATCACAAGCGCGTGAACAGATTAAGGCGCTTAATCTCTCTTCACGCGATAACGAGTCTGCATTACAACAGTCTGATGCCTGGATTACTGCTTCACTTGAACGAACGCAATGAAGAAATGACAAAGACAAAATCCGCTTTCGGTCACTCTTCCTCATCTTCTTCTCCCTATTCTCCTCATGTGGAGTTTATATTGCCTGTTTGCATGCTTTTGTGCCGTACTTTCGTAGGTGCTGTACCCAACTCAGCTTGGCTTTGTCTGAAGGATTCAGCCGATACCATCGCACGAATTCTCTTGTCGAATAATCCTACTATATCACCTGTATCACCTGTATCACCTGTCGTCCCGTTGATCATCGACTTCCTCGAGCGGGCGCCAGCGGCGCTTTGTCTGAAGGATTCAGCCGATACCATCGCACGAATTCCCTTGTCGAATAATCCTACTATATCACCTGTATCACCTGTATCACCTGTCGTCCCGTTGATCATCGACTTCCTCGAGCAGGCGCCAGTAACGTCTCCATTCGTCCCCGTCACGAGCCAGAGTGTTCCAGTGAATCGTTCTCGCTTCAGGGACACGAGGTTCAACATTCCTTTCGTTCAGAGCTTTCGTGAAGAAGTCTGACCATCTCGTTGGCGGCCTTCCTGGAGTTCGTTTGATGTCCCGAGGGATCCAGTCAGTAACCGCCCTGGTCCAACGGTCATCACTATATCGCATGACGTGCTCGGCCCACCTGATCTTCGATTTCTTGGCGTAATCAACGGCATCCCTGATCTTCCTTCGGTGACGGAGCTCGGAACTCCGGATTCCCTTCTGCACTTGTGTGTATAGGGAAATTCCGAGCATCGTCCTTTACAGAGCGCGTTGAATAACGCTGACAGCATGCTCATCCTGCTTTCGTAGAGTCCAGGTCTCCGAGACGTACGTTAAAGCAGGAAGGACAGCAGTGTCGAAAAGGTGAGCGCGGAGCCGGATGTTCTTTGTCTTCTTCACTACTCCCCCGATATTCTTAAATGCTCCCCACGCGGCGCGTTTCCTTCTGCACAGCTCTGGAGCTAGGTCGTTCATCATGTTGACATCCCGACCTAAAAACACGTAGCTGGAGCATTAGGAGATATTCGTTCCGTTTAACGTGAAAGGAGCATCAGGTACCAATCCGTTTCTCATGAACATCGTCTTCGTTAGGTTCAGCCTAAGCCGATCTTTCCACAAGCACTATC
>UZAF01016484.1:52241-80619 GCA_900617895.1 Haemonchus placei
TCTGAATGATCGTGCGACCTGAGGAATCTACTGCCGCCGCCGACGCCTCTACTGTCGCATGTTCCAAGGAACAGTTCTTCTCCAGTCTCAAATACAGCGTGCAGCGGGCGATGCCTTCTCGTCTCGGTCAGTCCGATGACGTCGTACTTGATCTTCCTAGCTTGCATCATCAGGTCTTCTATACACGCTTCCGATGCAAGCGTCCGTGCGTTGAAAGTACAGATCGCCATCTTAGTCCTTCTCCTTTTGGGCAGCCTGTTTTGGCCCTGAGATTTTAGCAGCCTCTCCCGAGCGGTCCTACCCAACGCTGCCGTATTGAGGGCTCCCTTAGGTTCAGGGGAATGAGGCCTATTTCTATTACTGTTTTTAGCGTAAAAATACCCAACGTGCAGCTTGCCAGGCTCTGACGTGGGGGCTATTGACTCCGGGGGCTTGCCAGGCTATCCCGAAGTGGACAAGGGGCTTTGTTTTTGGAGGCGGCCCCGAATCGCCTCCCAGATACTTCCCAGTGTGATTTGTTCGTCACTCAAATGCAAGCTTTTGGCCGAGTCGATGGGCAGGATACCAACTGCACCCACAGACTCTCCACACACGTATGCGTGGATCGCCTGCGAGGAACAGAGGGTATATCGACCCAGCACAGCAGAATCAAGGAGTCCATCCCCTGAATCCACCTGCGTCTCTGGGCAAGTACCGGTGATTTTGGTCGGCGATTAATTCCCCTATCCGTCACCTGGGGACGCCCTACGTAGCCTCGTCACTAACCGGCTGGGGATCCTTCAGTGAGAGAGAACCCTCAGTGAAGGAGATCCGTAGATCCTACTATATATAACGCGCTAATGTCCGTGTGTTTGTTTGTGTGTGTGTTTGTGTGTGTCCGACCGGGAATTCATATCTCCTGTCACCGTGGCCCTAAAGCGTTTAAGCTTGGTAGGATTACTGGAGGAAAGATGAGAATACTTATAATGGGTGGCAGGTCCGGACCCCACTCATAGGGCGGGGTTTGGTTTGTGCGAAATAAATACTCGGGCGGAAAATCATAACTCCTGTCCCCATAGAGGTGAAACGTTCAGTCTTGGTAGGAGTACAGGCGGTGGGATGAGGACTCTCATGGTGGGTAGCAAAACCAGACTCCGCTCACAATGGGCGGGGTTTGAGCTGAAGATCATAACTCCTGTCCCCGTGGACTTAGAGCCTTCAAAGTTGGAAGGAGTACACTCGGCAGGATGCGAACACTGATTATAGGTGGAAGCTGCAGGCTCCGCCTACAGTGGGCGGGGTTTCTGCGAAGTAAATGTTTGAACGAAAGTTCGTAGCTCCTGTTCTCGTGGACCTAGATCCAGGTTCCAGCTTTAGTCGACATGGGAGCCTCTACAAGGATAAGCTCTACTACTACAGCACCTCTTTTCGGCGTCTTCAAATTGTTTCGGAGTGATATAAGTACCGTTGGCATGGCTGGAACTTCGGTGACCCTTCTTGGATGTGCCTCTCTTGCTCCCCAAATCGGTTCATTATCTTTCGGACACCCTGTTTATTTTATAGTATCTGCTTGTATACCAGGAGATGTTGAGGTATACAACATTACCCTCGGAAATTATCTCTCGCGCGAGCTCCCTCCTCGGACGATTGACTACGGTAACAAGTGTAAAAATCTTGTGCGCCACTACCAACGATATCGAATCCGCATCCGACGATCCCGTGGCCGTCCGCGTAGCGGACATCACTATTCTTACTCCCTCCTCCGAGGCTTTCCTTCCTTGCTTCACGCATAGTGACCAAGATACTCCTCTCATGCTTACAACACAGGACGAAAGGCTGTTTGAAAAATCTCTTATGGTAACGGCAGTAATAATACAGGTCATGCCTCAATTGCAAACCAATCTCCCGACCTGAGGCATTGTATAAGGACCAGCACACCTTCTCAGCGGTCCCCCTTTATCGTTGCTCATCTTCTGTTTGCACCGTTTGGTCCGATCAACATCTTAAATTTATGAGGAATATGATAGCTTCGGCGTCCAATGCTCACAAAGTTTCACCTCGACAGGGGTCTGAAACTGTCAGACGCTTTAGCTAGAAGAGCAGTTGTCCTGCAGGAGGGTCACAAAGTAGTAAGTGACGGTCTTCGTTCCAGGTTGTGAGATCATGGAGAAAACTTTAGGATTAAGTGAGCAGTGCACCACTGCGATCAAGTTGTATTATACATACGTTTCAGTTATTTGCGCAATACGGGTTTGTTTCGAGTAGGTTAACGTTATATCGTGTTGTTGAAGGACTTGTAAAATAGGCTTACTAGAGCAGCATTAAGTATTGTCGTATTCGGTTGATGAGGATTCTGGGAGGAGGATAACTTCAAAAATTTGAAATAATAATAACAAAAACAAAAAAATATAATAAAATAGCACAGTCATGGATAGAATTTATATGTGAGTGACGTCGTCTTCCACTTGAGTGGCATCTTTTTTCGGCGGATTACACCCGGGTAGGACCCGAATGGCCCGCTTTCGAAGTTCGAACCCCTTGCAATTGGAAATTTCCCGGCCGCTGCGGGAACAATTTTATAGTCATGAGTTGAGTCCGCGTCATTCACCTTTTTTTTGAAAGATTACTTGTGTAGTCAAGTCTATAATCTACTTGTCCTAAACTTAAATACCCTGACCGTCATATGCTCTTAGTTTCGTAACCAACTCTCTCACTTGATACAATCAATATTCTTGCGCCACAATTTCTCACGATCATTTAGTTGTCTTCTCAATCAACAGCATTCAAGTCATCGAGCTCCTCTGATGCTCCCCCATCACATGTAATTTCTTTGTTTCTTACAGCAACAACTTCACGGCATCATCACAGATTGTGAGCGTGATAGGATAACTTGGGAGCAAGCTTCTTCGTGTGTTTTGATTCCCTAATCCATCCCGAAGCATAAACATTTTTATCGCCGGCATGAATTGATCGTGCTTAAAGGGACAGAGTGAAACCTATATTATAACTTCTATCCATGACTGTACTACTTCATTTTAATTCAGTTTTTCTGTTTTTATTACTATAATTTTAAATTTCGAGGTCATCCCTCTCCCAAAATCCTCACAAACCGAATACGACAACACTGAATGCTGCTCTAGTAAGCGTATTTTACAATCCCGTCATGAGCACGACATAACGTTAACCTTCTTGAAACAAACCCGTATCGCGCGAATGACTGAAACGTATAATATAACTTGATCGCAGTGATGCACTGCTCACTTCGCCCTAAAGTACTCTTCATAATCTCACAACCTATAACGAACACCATCTGTTTACTACTTTGTCATCGTCGTGCAGGACAAGTGCTCTTCTAGCTGAAGCGTCTGACAGTTTCAGACCCTTGTTGCTAAAAGAACATCTTAAGAACAGTGGGCAAAAACAGTCGTTCGCGAGCGCACTGACAGTTGGACATGAACGATCCCTATCGCATCCACGTCAGTCACGCATAGTTACCTGAAAATTGTCTGACCTATAACTTATCTCCAACAGCGAGGGATAACTAACTACTCGCTGCTACCAGTAAGCGTGCGCGCACAGCGGGACGTGTTTCACCTCTGCTTCTGTGTGGAACCGGAAAGTTAGGGTTCAATTATCTGCAAAGCAAGAATAAACGTTCCTTCAACAGGATCGGAATTTTCAAGAGAATCAAACAGATACACTCCGCATAAAATAAGGAATAGCTGCACAAAGGCAAAAGAGAGAGCATTCTACCGGAAAGATCTCAGCTGAGACCAAGGATCCGCCCCCGATATAAGGAGGAAACGTCGTCGCTGTGTGCTACCACCAAACCTCGTTGATTCCACGTTGAAGTCCTTCTCTTCGTCGCTCCGCCCTGGAATTCCCCGATGATATATCTGAAAAAATGACCATCTGATCGCCGCGCTTGCACGGCACCGCTCACAAAAGTGTGAAAAAGAAGTGAAGTTATAAAGCGCAGTGAGAAGAAAAAGAAAACCATTGAAATCTGGAGTATAATAGGAGAGTGAAAACCTCAGTGATAACTCGACGATGAACTTAGTAAATGAATATTCGCTATCAAATAAGTACGTTTGTGGAAAAAGGAAAATAATTTTGGAAGCAAACGTAACGAACTAGTCAATGGGACGCAAAACCGAGTATAAGAAGCCGATCGGATTGAGAGAAGAGAAAGAAAAGCAAAGTGTGAGCGAATAAAAGCTGAACATAAAGCAAAGACATCCCTGAACTAGGATTTAACAGTCCGTCAGTAGTTAAGAGTCTCTTCTCAGTAACCCTCTTGGGAGGAATATGAACTAACGAAGGAAGGATACTTGGTCGCAGTGGCCACTCAATATGAGGTATATACCGCCGTAAGTAGGTACGCTGATCTCTAATCTGTGCTCCTAATCTGCCAAACGATTTGGATTCTGGGAACAAAGTTACGACATCAGTCCCTTCCCCCCCNCCCCCCCCCCCCCCCCCCCCCTCCTGTGTTATACCATTGTACCGAACAGATCACCGTACCAAGCAAAGCTATAGCTGTGCAACGGTTGCGCAGCTGGTAGGATGGTGGACTGGTAGGCATGGCATCAAGGTACGAATGCATTATGCATGCGCTCGTTTTGATCTCCATGAAATGCGTCCTGAACGCTTGCAAAACGTTTTTGGGCTTAATCGTGGCCATCTACGGAGCTCTCACACATTTTATGATTTCGGAGAATAACAGTTATATAAAAATCCATTCGCCATTTTTGACAAATAGATACGCCTATCTATCCCGGTCACATGAGATCCGAAATTTTCTGCAGCTGCATGCATATACGGGGAGAGTCGATCGGACGACTCAGCTGATCGATTTATATGCACATATGATAATCCACTAATTGCATAGAATCTTGTTCTCGAGGTGAACGTGGATGCTGCGGTGATACCATGGCTAGACTCAACACTGAACCCCCTACGAAATACTTTGAAGTTGGCCTCTATGATGACTTTTTGCTTATTTTGAACGCCATCCAGCGGAAATGACTATCGTGCAATGAGATTTCTGTATTCATTTTATGATAACTTATCCTTTCAACTTATCCACTAACCGATTCGCACCTGATAGTTACAACCGCAAACGACATCAAAATTTGTTCGAAGTAGACTATCTTGAAAGCTCATGACCTCTCTCATTCCTTTTTGGCTTCCGCAGATGACGCGGGGTTGAGATGAGACGAAACTTGTTCTTCATGCACGAGAAAGTGCGGCTCTTTACAATTATTATATTTGTTATTTTTTTTATTTTATTACCTTTTGTTCCTTCTTAAATGGTGCTCCCAGCTCCCTCAGCCCCACCCACCTTAGTGCAAACCCCGCCTACGTATGATATTCGACCGCATTCCTTCTATTCCATCCAACCAGTTCTTTCCGCCTCCTAGATCTTTTATGAACGAAGGTATGTTTTGTTTGGTCCTTACCCGCTCACTTTGGTGCAACCCTGCCCAATCAGGAATTTACCTACAATCCTTCCATTACCTACATCCACTCTTTTCTCGCGCCTCAGAATGTTTCCCAGCAGAGCTATGAATTTTCGATCTTAGCCCCACCCACTTTAGCGCAAGTTCGCCCACTACTGAAATTCGAACACATTTCTTATGTTAATCTAGCCAATTTTTCCACATTCTAGAACGACTTTGAATGAATTTATATTTATTTCGAAAAAGTAGCCTCCATTTCAACGCATGTCGAGCTCCTGCGCATGATCCGCCTCTTGAGGGCGAACTTCGCCGGGCTCATATGTGCTCTGTTGCACCTGTCCTATCTTCAACCCATTCCAAATTTGACCCGACCTATTGAGGTGCTTCTTCAGGTAATATCAAATTTCATGATGGACAAACAGACAGGTAGACAGACGCGAGTGCTTTACATATAGTAGGGATACTACTCACCTTAAATGTATTTTTTTCGTTGGAGAATGGCCTAAAAAGCAGTTCGGGTACAACAAAGTAACGCGCACCTCTAGATTTAGAGTTTATAAGGGGCCTACGGCAAAATTGGTTTGAACAAATGCACATAAGCGAAGTTCCAAAATTGAGAAGATACGTCGACTTCATTTTGTTGCCGTTTGCGTTTCGTTTGCTGCCTTGCCAGCGCAGAGCATTACAGGGCCGTCGTCAAAAGCGTGTGGAGTGACTCAGCAATCACCTCAACAAAGAAGCAGCGAGTAGCTGGAAAGCGCGGGTTTCCCGGGTTTTTCTGCATTACCCTCCCCCCATTGCTACCTCACACCTGGACAAGATTTGTCCAGGTGTGAGGTAGCAATGGACAAGACAAGATAGATGGAAAAGGACACAATGTAAGGCACCATGGTGGCCTCTCGGCACCTTTCGTCTGGAAGTTGCTCGCCGGTTTGCCTGCCTGACATTCTTGTACATATTTCTGTTCTGACTAACCACTAAAGTTATTGGATCTTTTCACTTCCATCATTCAGCAATATCCAAATCAAGTTTCCAAACAATACTGAACAATCTCAACAATAAGACCCGCGTGGCAACCCTCTCGAATCACCGACACCCCCCCTCCCCCATTGTGTCATCTTTTCCAAGGGGCGAGGAAGTGGCTGCATTGCGTCCTGTGTGATCTACTTCATTCCATGAAAGCTCTGTGGGGAGGGCTATATAGGCAAAACCGGGGACCCCTGATGTGAAAGATTTAATAACAACTAGACGGCATCAAAAATCAAGGTTCAAAACGTACTCGGGAGACCATAAGAAGCATCGAAACGGAGATGTAAAGCTTGAGGTGTCAGTCAGGAACATGAAGAGGGAGCTCACGACCTCGGCGCCAAAAATCTTTGAAGCCTTCTGGATCAGCGCGAGATGAGCTTGCCCCGTGTCTCGACCTGTGTGGTTTTCAACTGCTACCGGCAAGCCAGGGGTCAGTACACTCGGAACATACCAACTGCGAAAGGTTTAAATGAGCCGTTTAAAACAGATGGTCAGCAGTCTTCGTTTGGATTCGAAAAAGCTCATTGAGAGAAAGTAGGCACCTTACAAGAAGTTGCAGTCTCTTCCCATAAGGTTCGAAATGAGGGAAATTCCAGAACATAGATGAAGAAGTCATTGCTATTTTTTGAATCACTTATTTATCAAGCCCGCAGAGGTTACTAATGCCAATGCCTTTCCTTTGATAATTCATGAAAGCCCGATGAAGTAAATGAATTACTGGGTTGTAACATAAGTTCGTAGAGTTTTGTGTTAGGGTCATTTTACAAAGATTCGCTTTGTTTTTTGGCGAAGTGTATATATTCATTCGAAAGAGCTCTTTCTCTTCTATAAAATGTTTTTATTCGTTTTTTTGGATAGTCTAGTTGTACGTCTTTTTTCTGGCTCAGAATTGGAATATCCAGGAGGAGAAAATCAGCATTTTCGACATCTGCTATTCATCGAGGTCAATAAGCAGCCGAAGCCGCTCGGGACATATGCAGTGTGTACGAGGAAGGTGTCCTAGGTGTGTCTGTGGGTGGCCCCAGGAGAGGCACCGAAGCCGAGAGTCAAGCAAGACCTTCACTTGAAATAGGTCATGATTTGCGTTTGGTGAGACTGGAAAGGCACGGTGCACTGGGAAATGCTCGAGCGAAATGCTACTGTCAACAAGGAGGTCTACATTGCCTAGCTTAACCGTGTTAGTGTTGCTATTCTGCTGAAATGACCCGATAGACAAGGTGAAGTCATCTTGCTCCACGACAACGCCAGACCCCATAGTGCCCAAGTCGTCAAAACAGCACTCCAACAGCTTGAGTGAGAGGTTCTTCAGCATCCACCGTACTCTCCGGGTCTTGCACCTACCGACTACCACCTTTCCGCTCTCTGTCAAACCAAATGAGGAGTGTTACCTTTGATGGCGAAGAGATTCTTGGAAACTGGCACAACAACTTCTTCGACACCAGACCGGCCGACTTTTGGCGAAACGGCATCAACAAATTGGTCGAGAGATTGGAGGAGGTCGCAAACAGTAACAGGAAGATACATCATTGATTAATTTATTATTATAATTATTGTTTTTTGGTCAAATAAATCTCTGTGAAAAAACTCTACGAACTTATGTTACAACCCAATATATTTCAGGAGTTGCTCTTCCCATAAGGTACGGAATCTGGAAAATCACAGAACTTCCGTGAAGTAGTCCTTGCTGTTCTTTTGGGTATTCTATTATTTAAACCCGTTGCAGTAAAGAATGCGTATGCTTTTCTTTTTCACAAGTCAAAAAGGCTCGAAAGGCTCGATGAAGGAGAATAATCACCTTTTGAAGAAATTGCTCGCCCCATAGGGTCCGAAATCTGGAAAATCACAGAACTTCCGAAAAGTAGCCTTTGTTTTTCTTCCACATATTCTATTTTTACCCGTACCCGTGCACGTGAAGGATATGGATGCTCTTCTTTTTTACAAGTCAGAAAGGCCCGATGAGCAAAACGAGTCAAATTACCAGAAGTTTCTCGTCCCGCAAGGTCCGAAATCAGGAAAACCACCAAATTTCAGCGAAGTAGCCTTTGCTTTTCTTTCATATATTTTATTTTGACCCGTTGCAGTGGAGAATGTAGATGCCTTCTTTCTACAAGTCAGAAAGGCCCGATGAGCGAAATCAGTCACATTCCCAGAAGTTTCTCGTCCCACAAGGTCCAAAAACAGGAAAATCTTTCAGCATCAGCGAAGTGGTCCTTGCTACTCACTTGAATTTTTTCACTTATAAAGCCCGTTGAAGTGAAGAATGCTTATGCTTTTCTTTTTCATAATGCAAAACCATTGAGAGAAAGTAGGCTAATTACAAAAAGTGGCTCTCCTCATGAGGTCCGAAATCTGGAAAATCACTGAGCTTCAGCGAAGTAGTAGCAAATAGTAAAGTAGCAAGAAGCGAAGCGATTCGCATCCCATACAGGAACTATTAGGTTTATCGATTTTTCTTATTCAAAACACCACTCTGCAGAAGTGTTCCGATAACTTGTAGAAGGGTGCAACTATGTCTTTAAGTTCAAATGAACCAATCCAGCATCTCCCGTAACTGTCATTAATTTGAGTGATTTAAAAATAGCATAGTTGCCTATTAAACACTCTGTATGTATCGTGACCATTCCGTGTATCACGAGAGCTTCAACTACGCGCAACTATATTTTCAAGCTGACAACTAATTTTGCGTGAATATAAGAGGATAGCATCCTCTAATATTGCCATGCGGAACCTTGATTCGTAATGACTTCCATGAAATTGTGATGAAGTTAAGTTATGCTTCCGGAATTCATTGGGAACAATAGCTCATTGCTTCATGGAGGCAACAATAACCTGGAGGCGCAAATCATCCAACCCTCAAACGATTCCGGACTACTTTACCGAACTATGTCACCAGTGGCTGACAGAAATTTGGGAACGCTATCAAACATGATGTGACGTTTCTCGAAGAACTTGCTGAATAAGATCAACATTCTAACCTGCCGACGTTAATAGCGGCCGTCAACCGTGGCTGGGTATTTCTCGCGGATATTTGCCTTCTACTCTGTGTCTTCTCCAAAAGGCCTCTGTGAATTGCTTTATGTATCGTGGCCATTCCGTGAATCATGAGAGCTTCAACTATGCGCATTTTCAAAGCTGGTGAGCCATACTCTCTTTGAAGCAATTCACGCATGGATGAAAATCTCCTAAAACATCGCTAGAGCAGGGTAGCACAGAGTACCCGTGAGGTTTTCGATGACTCCTTGTGTTTTGAACGCAGCAGAAAGCAGGAAAAAAACTTGTCAGACACGCGACGATAAAAAAGATCGACTGAAAAACCTTGTTCAGGTCAGTGACTTTCAAGTCCCTTTCCATACCGGGCGTGCCGCACATAGCCTCTTTTTCAGATTTCTCTCGTTTTCCATAGCTCGGAACCGTGATAAAGCTTGATCAACAAAATAAGTCAACTGAACACTTCGTATACTCAAGCAGACTGGCTTTGAAAACATATCCGTGATGCTATCAGGATGTTATGCAATGTTATGCAATGCTAATGCTGTGCAGAACACTTCTCGTCAAATATGCGGAAATCGGAAGTTCAAAAATAGATAGCTACTGAAAACCAGCGTTTTCGTGACAAAGGGGTCTTAAAACAATGCATTAGGACGCACATTGGCAAGGAATTAAACGCATAAAGTTGGCAACATCTTTCAATCGTTTTATTACAACTTCCTCGTTTTCCTACAGTTCACAGGTGTGGACCCCGCCACTGTGGGTGGGGCTCTCACGAAAATAGTAAATTTGCTTCTGGGGCACGAGATCGCCGATTGGTCCCTAAAATGCCTACTTCGACGGTGCGGATAAGTGTTCGGATTGCAAATAAGTTCTCACTTCATCTTCAGTGAAGTACAGGTATGCCGAAATGGTAAGGGGTAAACAACAAAGTGAATGACTTCAAGGTCCTTTCTTGCTTTTTTGGATTGTGTCGGTTAATATATGGCTAAACTAATGTAAATGGTTGCCGAATGCAGCTTGCTAGAAATGTGCGCTCTTGTTAGACGGCTTGTGACGCTAATAGTCGGGTGGGAGATCGCCACTTCCCATTTTTTTTTCGGCAAAGGGTGGTTACCCGTTGCTAAGACGATTAATCTCCAGGTTAACTTCAAGGGAATCCATTTATAAGAGGCCATGAGACGCGCACGGTGTCGTGCGCAGGCCAACTGGTAATGAGAAATAACAATAACGGTAATAAATTACATTAAATAATGATAATAAATAATAACAATAAGTTGTAATAATGAGGAACAATACCAAATAATAATGATAAAAGGGTGAGCCTATTTAGTTCCACATCTAATTACTTCGCAGCTTCCTCGCCCATCCATTCACTCGCCTGTGGGGTGGCCTCGCTTAATTAGTTGGCTGCTGACCTCTCTGCCACACAGCCATACTCAGGAGTAACAATATCGATTATATGATTAAGGCACTTTTAAAGCATGAAAAACAAGGCACAACAAAAAAAAATAAATATGCAACACTTTAATGCTTTAACACTTTAACAACACAGAAAGCTGTGGAGGATAAAGTAAGATTGGAAAAATCATAGGATGGGGAAAAGGATTTAACACATCGCTTAAGCAGTCATTCTCACAAGGCGGCTGCAGGCAAACTAGTTGACAAAGTGACCTTTCGAGCTTTTTTAACACCCTCTATCGCTTTCTTTGGACACCGCCAGTAGGTCACTTGAAGGTATTCAAATATGTGAATGAAAGCATCATAAATCACCTCTGTAGTGTGCCTGTCATCGCATGAGCACGATGTCTCACTTGTACTACTCTGTGTTCGACTACAGAGCTTTCTCGGCTTCAACTCAGGATTAGCTGCTACTGTTGCTCCTTCTTATTCCTACGGATCCCTGCACTTAGCTAGCCTACCACAATACACTGTACCACCTCTATTTCATGTATCTGCACCCCTTCCACCCCTTGCAACTTCCCTTTCTGTTCCCTCGAGTGCTGTAGTTCCGAATTCCTTTTATATTATCCTCAGCATCCGAAAGCACTGTGAGCTCTGTCAACCGAAACCCTTCGTTTTTAGAAACCCTAGGGGCAGCTACAGCTACCTCAAATCCGGAGCACACCTAAATGGCGAAAGGCAGATAGGTAAGCAAGGGAAGAAAGCATCACGTTCTAATCTATCGGGACCAAGTGGATGGAGAATGGACCAGGTGAGCAGGAAACAGAGCAATTCTGCAGGAAAATGTCTAGATACGTCACCGATAATGCTTCATAGTTTCCCTATAATACAAAGATTTTGAATTTTTACATTTTATTGTCCCAACTGCATATTATTTTAAAATGTGTAATAATAACAAATAATAATATAATAATATCAGTAATGATAATAACACAGTTTCCAATCCATAGAATCATTATCAGTTCGCTCAGACTGCCAGAGAGGTCACAGCCAACCAATTAAGAGAGGTCACCCCACAGGCGAGTTAGTGGATTCGCGAGAAAGGTGCGAAGTAATTAGAAGTGTGGAACCGTGGAACCAAATACCGACTCCCATGATAAAAACACTTACACAATTATATGGCTCGTCTTCACTTATGTGCGAGCACCAGCAACAAACCATTCGCTTCTGTCTTTCGCGAACGCCATCCACGGTAGACTCAGAATTCGGCGATGATGGCAATGGATGAGTCGTTCAGCTGCCGTCGCAGCTGTTTCATGTGATCGACAAGCACACCTCCCAACTCGCAGCAGGCCTATCCTTAGAACGTGAAGATCCTACAGGAGCATACTTGACTGTCCTTCTTGTCCATCTGTCATCATCTCTTCTCACCAGTCGAATCGCCGGCTAACACCGGGCTCTCCTTCTCTTGTGGCAAACACACTATCCCGAGAAATGCTGGATTGAAGAAATCCTTTCCCCCTCTATGAAGTTTATATCCGCTGTTTAGCTGAGTGAGAATACAAAACCGAATCAGAGCTAGAATAGATTCCGTCGTCTTAGCATATCACATAGGCATTTTTTTCCGGTCCCGCCACCTATCATAGGTGTTCCCATCCGCCCGTCCCCCACCAAGTTTGAACCTCCAAGGGTCAAGTTTATAATTTTCGCACGAACCCCGCCCATTTGAACGGAGCCCGATTCTGCTACTCACCATAAGCGTTCCCATCCTATTTCCTCTAACCCTAGCAAATTTGAAATTTCTAGGTCCACGGGGACTGGAACTATGGTTTTCCGCCCAAACATTCATTTCGCACAAACCCTGCCCCCTGCGGAGGAGTCCGTTCCTGCCACCTGTCATAGGTGTTCCCATCCTGTCGCCTGTACTCCTACTATGTTTGAACTTTCTAAGTCCACGGGGACAGGTGTTATGAATTTCTGTTCAAACCAAGTCCATTGTAGGCGGAGTCCGGTTCCGCTACCCGCCATGAGTGTTCCCATCCTGTCGCCTGTACTCCTACCAAGATTGAGCGCCCTAGGATAAAACTGACACTTTTCGCGCAAACCCCGCCCCTTGTGGGAGTGGCCCAGTCCTGCTACCCGCCGTGAGTGTTCCCATCCTGTCGCCTGTACTCCTACCGAGATTGAACGCCCCAGGATAAAATTGACACTTTTCGCGCAAACCCCTTGTGGGAGTGGCCCGGTCCTGTCATCCACCACAAGTGTTCGCATCCTGTTCCTTGTAATCCTAGCAAATTTGAACTTTCTCGGTCCACGGGGACCGGTGTTATATCACGTGTACCAAGTTTGAACTTTCTAGGTCCACGGGGACAGGAATTATGAATTTCTGCTCAAACATCGCCCATTGTGGACGAAGCCCCCTTTTGGGCCTGCCGCTCCCACTATCGGCAGTCGGCCTCCCTTCTTCTCCTATTTCTATACCCTTTTCCAGCTTTTCATGGCTTCTTAGAGCTGAACCATGCTGGCTTGTAAGAAACGCACCTTCAACAATGCTTCCCCTACATCAACTTTTTCCTGCTCTGTTGGCTTTCACCGAACGGAGTTATGAATGTTTTCTTAAAGCATTGCATTTCTGGAGAACGCCTCGCTTATTGGGGATGGGTCTCCCTCGTTCGATCTAGCTTACTAATGCACACCTCTAGCCACCTTTACACCCTAGTTTTGAAATCATGGTCCTCAGTACAGCTCATTTCGATGCATGCCACGCCCAGCCCGCTTTGGGCGATGGTTGATATGTGCTCTACACTTCTCGGGACATGACCCACCCATCCCCCGCATGACCCGTCTCTCCAGGCACATCTAAAGGAGCATGGAACCTCGTAACAAACATACATAACGAGGATAGTAAGTAGGGTTATGTAACCGGCCCACCGAAAATTCGCGTTCTTCATGTATTCCACCGGATGGATGATTTCAGACGTTCTGCGCATACTGGAGCTGCGAAGCCCGGCTTGATATTGAGTGAGTCGATTGAACCCCAAAGACATCGCTCGAGCGCTCTGTGACTTGTGCTCAAAGCTCTTGACGTGGGTGCACTGGTCACCCAACTCTCCGATAAGTAACAGAGCGCAGGAAGAAAGGTGGAAGCGAACAGATCAGCGCCAAGTTAAGGGCCAGCCAGATGGTTGGTGACCACTTTCAGAGGTCCGAAGACTGCCTACGCTGCTTTCTGCCGTCTCACCAGTTCTTTCCTCCTTTTGTCCATATTCATGGAACGCCCGAGATACACGTAAGACGAGGTCTCTTTGATGATGCACCATCGATCTCAATTTGACCATTCAGCCCAAGCATTCTTCATGAACTGTGTCTTTGTTTGGTTGATCCGCAGCCCTACCTTCTGCAATGCAGCTTGAAAAGCGAACGATGTCGTCGCAAGGCGGGATTTGAGAGGAACCGTCAATCCCCGAATGCCCTTTTCCTCCCAATCTAGCGACTTCATAACCCACTGCAGCGCGGCTGTGAACAGCTTCGGCGAAATGGTGTCGCCTTGTCTCATACCCTTCCTATGGGAATGGGGAGATGTCGTTGGAACAGCTTCACCGTCGCGCTTCAGTGACTACTGCAGTCAGCTAGCGTTCCTATGTAGGGGAGGGATCCACTCCTTGATCGATCAGTGCTGATAGGACCGCATTCGTTTCGACGCTGTCAAAAGCTTTTTCATGGCCAATAATAGTAAGGACATTCTCGGCACACTCCGATGACCATTGCGACTGTTTGGATGTGGTCTAAGCAGCTGAATCCCTTCCGGAATTCGGCCTGTTCTACAGGTTGAGCTTCATCCAACGTTCGCGATATGGATCAGAATGATCTTCGTGAACAGCTTGTAAAGCACGCTTAGCAAGCTCATCAGGCGGTAGTTGCGGAATCATTCCGGTCTCTCTTCTAGTGAAGAATGACCATCCGCGAGTTCCTCCACTGATTGGGAATCTTCTACTTCTAAAGGTAGGATGTCATGTGTGTTGCATAAGCGCTTAAAGTTCGTAGCCACCCGAACGGAGTAGATCGGCTGAGATCATGTCGGGGCCCTGAAGCTGTGCCCCTTTTCATGCTCGCAATCGTAACTCTCACCTCTGAAGGAAGGACCGTGCTTTTCTGCCAGTGGGGATTTTTGGTTTTCGCACGTGTGTCGTGGGTCGGTATGATGTCTCATCTCAAATCTCGAAAAAATCAAATCTCAAATCAAAGTGTTCCGCCCTCCTTCTCCAAACACGAAAGTGGAATACTGTGGTCTTGAAGATTCCGATGACATTTCCTCAGACTAGTTCTGTTCAAGGCTGCCTCCAGTAGTCTCCTCTCCCTGTATAGCTGAAGTTCTCGCCGTACTGTCTGTCTGCAGCTGATAATCGCTTGCAGCCTTTCAGGGTGTGTGGCATTCTGGTCAAGCCTCAATTTTCTTCTTGTCCTGGTGAGATTCTTCGTCGCATCTGAAATGCGAGCGGAGGTCTTCACTCGTGGCTTGGCCTCTCCAGCAGAAGAGATGAGACCCCTAACCAGCGCGTCATAGTCTTCGGTCTGATCATCCAAGACCTGCCAGCCGTATCGGGACAAGACGTCATTCAGAACATCTACGTCGTATACAGCATGCTTCGAGCCTTTGCGCGATGTGGAAAGCTCGTTTCCAGCTTGTGACTGAATCTGATCTTAGCGGGGAGTCGATGACCAAAACCACTTTAGAAAGATGGTACCACACCAACAACTAGTAAGCACCACTTTCTATTTGTTAATATGTGGCCCAGTTCAGTATAAGTTGTACCGTTTGTAGACTCCCACGTCCAGCGGTGATGTTCCTTCTTCTGAAGGAAAGTATTACCATGGAAGAGTCGAGCTGCGGACAGGAGTCTAGCTAGACGTTTTCCGTTCTCGTTCCTGCAGTCCATTCAGGACTTTCCAATCCTGAACTCCTCCTCTTATGCTTCGCCAAGCCTAGCGTTGAAATATCCAACAGCGAACTTCCCCAAGACTTTTGTTGTATATGATCTCCTCAAGTTGGTCATAGAACGCATAGATCTCTACTCCGTCAGATGTAGAGTGTGGAGAATAGCAGTTGACGATAGAGATGGCCTTCAGAAGCGTTTGCCGTAGGCATAGGATGGCGAGCGAAGGGACAGGACTTTGTGAGAATCGACGAGATGGACGACAGATGGGTGCTCGATGAAACCAACGCCGCCGACACCACGAGTGATGAGGATTCCATCGTTCGTTCGTTGTTCGTCGGACCTTCGGCTTTTGGTTTCTTGCAGCGCAATAACATGATACTTAATGTGACTGGCCGCAACGAAAAGCTCTTAGAGAGCGGCACTGGAGGAGACTGTTCTCGCGTTGTAGGTATAAAGTAGGAAACAGTCTCCGTGTCGAGTGGAAAGAGTGCTGGCATGGTCCGAAACCCAAGGCGTCCTGCACAACCCGAGACTTCTCTGCCTCTCACCGGTCGCCATACCGTCCGACGCCGGAGACGGCTGAGCGCAGTGTGCGGGGTCCTGAGGTTAATTTATTGTTGTTTTAGCAAGCTTGCTCCTTAGAGTCTCAACGCTGCCTTGCCAGGGCCAGTGCTGAGTCTACACCATCGTGGTTATAGCCACTCTGGATCTGAAGGAGCTAAGGTGGCCTACTCTTAGCCGTCCAGACATGCAGACGTGCCGTTGAACTATAAGTTATATACAGATATTTATGTAAATAGTAATTAAAAAATGATGAAGGGTTCAACGCCAAGCTCCGTCGAGTAGTAAAAAACTTAGGCGAGAGTTTTATTTACTATTCTATATTTATAATAATAATGTAGCAAAGGCTACCGTGATCAGTGTCAGAGAAGTCGTCGATTGCTATTATTATATATTGTACTACGCGAGCTCAAACGGCCGCATAAAAAAAACGTCAGCTTCTGTGCTACCGTTCCGTCCCGTTCGCCACCGTCCTCTTCGCAGCGAATTACGACATTTATTGGACAATATTCAAGAGCAATATTCTCGCGTCAGGGCCTTTAACCTGCTAATCCATATCAGTGAAATTCGTCAGAAATAAATATCTGAACAACCGCCTATGCCCAGACGTTCTCATACTACCGCGTGGCAGCAATATTAATGGCGAGCGACCTTTGAGAACACTATATTTGGTGCATCGGCGACTTCACGGACTGAGGTCGGTTGAACTTAAATTTTGCTCTATCAGAAAATCTTATAGCGGTCACTTTGGGATATGGAATATATTCTTCGACCGCTCATTTCTCTTCTTCATTCTCTTTACTTACTTTCTTAATACTCTTTGACTTTATTCACTCTTCTATACCTCCCCACCAATATCCCATACAATATTGCGACACTCTGTTAATCATTAACTTTGTGATACTTTGTTTCGTGAGGCGATATCTCCAGTTCAACATTCATGGCTAGTCTCTTCACCAACAAAAACGCCTCTTGACGCTCTACGTCAATAGACTCGAGCATATTCTCAAGAATCTCAGGGGAAATAAAATCGAGTTCATTCCTCTGAACTCGGACTTGCCTCGAGATAAACAATCCGAAAATATTCATGGGTTGGAGGAAGGCATCACAGTTCTCGAATCTTCTATGGGGAATATGGGAAGGTAGAAAAAGCCCCTCACCAATTAGCCTCCATGGGTGACAACCCCGAGCTTACCGGAGATGAGAAAGAAATTGAGGACTATACGCTTAACGGCGTGACGAATCGCTCATGCCTGCGTTTGATTATGTACTGATGTTACAAGCCCGACTGCGCGCTCTAAGATTCTCGGTACCTTCTCTCACATCAACCTCAAGGGAACCCAATCAATTCGCACCAATTGGGTAGGCCAAAGTTAAGACGTTGGAACTACCACCCATACCCATAACAACCTTTGCAGGAAATATTTGGGAATGGGATGCTTTCTGGGGTATATTCAATACCAGTATCCATTCCCAGGACGTGACGGAAATGGCCAAGCTCAATTATCTCCTCAGTTCCCTGAGAGGTGAAGCCAGAGATTGAAGAAAAAAGTTCTAAGTTACAGCGAACAATTACAGAAAAGCAGTACACTTCTTACACAATAAATATGCATTAGGGAGGTCTTAGTGAACGCACTGGTGGAAAAATGAAACATTTGCTCTCTACAGGGCCAATTCATAAGAGGCCAACGCCGTCTCCTGGAAGAGCTGCAAGTGATCATCTCCCAACAAGAGGAAAAGGGGGAGGAAGTCAACAACTCATGCCTCATTAAGAAGGTTCATTGCAAATTCCCTGACACGCTCAAATGTAAGGTGATAAGCAAAAAACAGGGCATTGCTTCAACAACCCCCTTTTACAATGAGCGTATTCTTTCAGCTTATTGATGAGACACTTTTGACGGAAGAGCTACTGCTAACCTTCACGGAAGCGAAACATGAAGCAACAGTTAGCAACAATGTCTCAGGCCAAAATTTGGGAATCGGACATCCGACTAAAGGCGCATTTGCATGTTTTGCGAAGGCACACATTATTCCGACGCCTGTAATGAATATTCTACTCCTTAAGAACGGTTTCACCATTTGCTTGATATG
Organism: Haemonchus placei; assembly: GCA_900617895.1. NCBI lineage: Eukaryota > Metazoa > Nematoda > Chromadorea > Rhabditida > Trichostrongylidae > Haemonchus > Haemonchus placei. Next base: position 70,693 of record UZAF01016484.1, read on the forward strand.
TGCTTCGGGAACCCATAATACAAGCCAAGGCCGAAGATGTTCCCAATGTGGTAGACCGCATCATACCTCTTTCTGCTTCAAAGGTAGTCCCGCCTATTCCTCCAAACCAACCGATACTCAGGGAGACTCACACCGTCCCGCGACACCAGCCACCAAAAAGGTAGTGGACGAGACAATAATGGCAATAATTCAACTAAGGTAAGATCGCACGTCATCATTACAACGGAAAACAATAGCTGCTGAAATCCGTCAGATGACACATCGGGAAAACCAGTAATCCTCCAACACCATACGGTCATTAAAAATATTCATTTTCCAACAACAAGGCACCAATTTTTCCAGTAGGGAAAGTGACAATAATCGATAAAACCACCCAAACATTAACAAAAGTGAGCGTACTATTCGATACCGGAGCGGAGCTGTAATTTATAGACAGTTCTTTGACACAACGATTACAGTTGCCAGTCTTGGAAAAGAAAGTTGTACAACTTTTCACATCATTGCACCTTTGGCTCCAATGATGGCAATACATGTGTACCGAAAGACGAAACGGATGTTCTAGGAAATCAATATGAACTTGTGCGAGTTTTCGTCTAATAACCATCTCCTGGTAGACACAATAACAGGAAAGGATAGAGCCATAGAAACACATCCGAAGGCACTAGGTATTCTCTGGGACAACTGTAGCGACACAAATTTAGCCTCCTGTCATTTCCCAGACACCCAAAATGTGACCAATAGAACTATCACGAGTGCAATATCATCGATATACGACCCTCCGGGTTGGGTCACGCCACGACGCTAGCCATGGGACTTTGCAATTGCGAATTCACTGAACATAGAGCTACTTGGCTCAGGAAAAAGCCAGAACACGAAGCAGGACCATTTGTTTATAGACGCATAACAGAAATACGCAATATAGCCCACTATATCACGATGCAACGATATCTGGTCAGAATTGGATATATTGCATCGCAAGATAACCCGGCAGAGTGCGCCACTCGGGGAACAACGAGAGAAGAGTTACAAAATCATCTATGGTGGAGAAGTCCTTTATTCCTTCAATACTCACCCTTCCACTGGCCATGTCAGGGGGAAATGTTATATTTTCCTTTCGAAAATACGGTAGCTTGTACCTCAGACCTGCAGGAATCGGATGAGATTCTCACCATCAACGCCAGGAAGAATAATGACGTAGAAATACTTATACCGGCCAAGTGCGGACATGGACCCACGTCAAGCGAATTATGGCGTACGCTCTTCGTTTTCTCCGCGCACTTACCAAACGCATCAATCCAGAAGGCTATGTATATACGTTTGGCTTTACCCTCAATAACCAGTCAATATCTCCCTTACAATGCAGGACCCCTAACTGCGCCTGAGATTCGAGAGGCAGGGTTAACATCACTACGTCTTCACCAAACCGTACATTTTACCCCGCAAGTAACCGACTCTTTACAACAAGTCAGTTTCCACCAAGACGAACAAGGTAACTTCCGTTGTTATGGAGGGCTTGGCCATGCACAATTGGACAAAGACACCAAGAATCCTGTCTTTGTTATCCAAAAAACCCTCCTGGCTGAGATAAAAATAAGACATGTCCATCAACGAGGTCATCCGGGGGTCAACCACACAATAGCCATGGTTCGACAGGAGTTCTGGATACCCCAACTATGCTCACAGGTTTGCGCAATAATAAGGAAATGCTGAAAGTTCAATAACCTATCCTACAAACACCCAACCCAAGAAAATTCACCAAGAGAACGAGTCATCCGCTCGTACCCGTTTCAACATGTAGGTCTCGACTATTTCGGTCCCCTTTCAATAACATCGGCAACAGAGGAGCAGGCAAAATGCTATGGAGCAATAATTACTTGTATGACCAACCGACTTGTTCACATCGATGTCGTCGCAGATATGATTATAAGGGTCTTTCTCAATATGCTCCGCCGTTTCTTCGCAAGACATGGGGTACCTCAGTCAATCACTAGTGATAACGATCCGACATTCGAACTAGGGACCATCTTGAAAGATTGCCTTCATGCCGCACACAACGACCCGTATATCGCATGTGAATTAAGCCACAAGGAGATCGGGTAGAATTACAATACGCTATTCGCTCCTTGGCAAGGGGGATTCTATGAACGACTCATAAGATCTATCAAACGGTGCTTCTTCAAGACCATAGGCCGTTCAATATCTCTTTCGAAGAACTTCTGACAATCTCGATTGAGATCGACGCTTTAATCAATACCCGCCCACTGACTTACGTAACTAGAGAACCCCATAAAGACCTCATTTTGGCGGCCTATAGACTTCTTTCAAAAGGAAATTTATGTTCATCTCCTAATTGGAAAGGCCTCGGAAGATGTAGAAGACCCAGAGTATCTTCCGCCTACCGAGCTAGCGGTTCTGCAAACAAAAAAAAAACAAGCCGTTAAAGCATTAGAGGCATCCTGTCAAATCACGGAAAAGTTCTGGAACGCATGGCAAACCGAATACTCAACAGCTCCTAAGGAAAAGCACACTTCCAATATCGGAAGGAAAAGGGGCAGTTTACAACAACCTGGGAAAGGAACAGTAGTTTTGATAGATGATCCTATGTTGCCTCGTCACTCCTGAAAGAAGGGCATGATTCACCAATTAATAGCGAACACTCGCGGAACTGTACAAGAAGTTGTTGTACGCTTACCCTCTCAGCGGCTAATTTGGCGACCAATCAACCTCGTAAACCCAGTCGAACTAGAAGGACAGGAATGTTCATAATCAGGGACACCCCAGCCCCAATACGATGCCGCGGACGGGCAACAGGAATCAGCCCCACGGCACAATCTTCGCAAACGAAGACCATTTGATTACACGGAGGGCACCGTCGATCTAGCCGCACTAGAGCAGGGAAATCTCGCAGTATGTTTGCGATTTCTACGCTTCTGCAAATTGCCATGATTCTCTTTCTCTCTTTAACACCAACAAGGTACTAGCGGAAACTCAGTCAGCACGATCTATAAAGTGTACACCAGGAAGAGTGTGGCTCATACCTGCGTCCAGAAATGCGTACCAAATTTGCACGGACCAATGCTGCGTTCAGTTCAGAGAACCGCAGCCCACCGAGAACGTATCATTCCCACCAGAAGTTGCACTTTATGAGCACTTAGTACAATAGAAGTTCACAGACAATGAAATCGTCGGTGCCATGTGTGCCCACCCGGCCCATTCTGCCAGTCAATCTCATGCACCCTTTGTTCAGCAAACATTCTCAATCCTGAATGCTTTACAAAGAGTGCTAGTTTCACATTAACAATTATGTTATACTGCTTTATACCAGGATGTTACGTCTTCCTCTATGTCCCAATAGTTCTCGGCCATCCAATAAGACTCGCTGGCTGCATAATTTGGACAATAATCAGATGGGTAATTAGAGGTTTCCGATCCCTAGAGGGTAGACCAAAAACCCTCTCTCGAAGGCGTTCTGCCCAAATTATTGCAATATTAACAATAGCCCTCAAGGGTTTATCCCGTCAGTGCCAGAAAGTCAATCTCTTTACGCATCATTCCATTATCTACACACAAGGACCACACAACAGCTGTCGAGTCCACCTCTCAGAGGTGTTCAAAATCAGCTCTTCCAAGCTGGAAGCATGCCTCGCTTGTCACAGAATGGTACAGTAGTGCACGAAACAAGGATGCGGTGGAAATCGTTATTGCTGTATTGCGAGCCGGCAACAGACTCCTTTACTCGAGATGCAATTCATAAGGTAGTCGATAGTAAACGCTGCCCGCACAGCGGATCTTGCACAGGAGACAAGTGTGCGTCAGTTAATGCCTCCAGCTCACTTCCCGAACTAGCCAAAGGGAACCAATATCCAGGCAACACTGCCTGCGTCGAATCCTGTGGTAGCCCGGGGTGCGACTGCTTTTCCTGAACTCGGGATGTTTGTTTTATCGAATATACTTAGAACCCATCAGTGCCGAAGTGCTTGAGGTTTTTCACTGCAATAGATGGACGGAAGCCGCCAAAATAAAAATAACACATTTTGATGACGTAACCGGAAAGTCCGCATCAGCTACAAAAATGCTACTACCCATTGTTCACGTCAAGTGGAAGACGTTCACTATTGCGCTCACTAACATTGGAACACCTCCTATACCTTTGCTCAACACTCAGTTCATAACCAATAGAAAAGGCACACCTCTGTCGAAGAATAACATCATTCCACCTTTGAGATGCGCAACCTTCAGTAACGAAGAAACACTAGCATTCGAAGTGTTCGAGGACTGCATGTGTTGGCCTGCAGAGTCGACAGCTAACTGCAAATGCAAAGATCTTCCAATACATCATGGTTTAGTGAAATCGGAAATCTATCACCGGTGGCGTTCCCATCAATATCGTTCCGATCGCCCCCGCAGTCGAAAGTTCAAGCAACCATTAGTAATATGGTGGCTTCAGAAATCATATTGTCATTCCAGGATAAGTTAAAAACTGAGATACTGACGGAAGATGCAATATATACTGCCACCACCGGCGAACTGAATGGATGTCATAGTTGTCCGAAAAGTAGTTCAGCCAAGGTCCTCTGCAGATCGTCTCGAAACAATATCCAAGCTAAAGTCATTTGCGATTCCGCTCTTCAATATCTTGCAATACCACTGGGATCGCTTCAATACTGCGCTTCAGCCTTTCCAAGGCACGGAACCAACTTCACTGTTCTGCTTTATGGGGACAAGCACCTCATTTGAAATGAGCGGTATCCTTAAATTCACAGCTTCGGCTCAAAGAATTGTAGAACAATGGCTGAGGAGAGAGTCAATATCCAATTCAAAAAGCTCCTAGCCTGATCTGAGACATATTATGTCAGTATTTTTGCGGTGGTACAAAACCTTGGCAACAGCCATGGTGGCATGGTGGGATTGGGAGCAAAAAAAGATATGTTAAGCCACTGTTGGCTTAACATATCTTTTTCTGCTTACGTGCGTTGCTAGAGTTTTGGGGTGGATCCTGTTAAAGCAAACAGCACAATAGTCAAACTTTCCTTCATAGGAATCAAGAAAGTAGTGCGCATAGGGTCCAGTATGCACAAAAAGCAGCACTAAAATGACGGCAATACCATCCACGACCCAAAAATCCTTGTACGTAGCTGCACATAACTCAAACCAACACTGAACATCAATATTAGCTCTACCATTTACCATTATATACCTTTTACTTCAGACTCCAGCATCATTACAGAAGAAAGCATCTACTTGAAAGACTTCTTGCCAATATTCATCGAAATTCAAGTACGGTCGAGCTGAAAAATGATCTGGGAACGACATAGCAAGAGCTTCATGACCAATACGAAGAGGCGGAGGAGTTAGTTGCATCCTGGACGTATCGACGTTTGTTTACCACCATGTGTTCGGACGCCAGCGCTGGAGGGTTTGCCCTACTCAACATTCAATTTCTCAAAACGGCTACCACAGCAAAGGGCAATATTCTACGACTCACACAACGATTCGTACTCCTGGACGCAATATATTCTACACTATGCCAATATAAAAGAATCTCGCAGCAAGTTCCAGAAAAATGGTAGGAAGAAAAGACGAGAAAAAGTGTCGAAATGGATAACGTCATAATGACGACCGATAAAACTGTTCGAAAGGTTGAAAGCATCATCGAGTCTGAGATAAACGAGACGATGAACTCCTTGCACGAAGGTAAATGCCGTTTTCGAAGGCAACCGTTTGAATGGAACACCCGAACTCCTGTGTGAAAGAAATGGAAGGAACAAAAACGGTTAAAGGAGGAGGTGAACGTCACGTTCATGACAAGGAGACAAAACATCGCATGGCAGAACGCCAATCGAGGAAACACCAAGAAGGCTCGAACGCACAAGAACTTTGAGGATGAGGATCATCTACTTAAGTTGATTTGCGGAAACTTTATAGAAGATGAAGAGCAGGATATCATCGAAGAGAAAGGTACATAGGACGATCACCACCCAAAACGCTCCATCCAGGATATAATTAAAGATCTCGAAGACCTGGAGCATGATTTACGCCTACTCCCTACTCGTCGAATAGATGAGTTTTCATCTAGCGCCTTTCATTGGATCACTTGTGCCTTCTGCAGGGGACAAGGAATTCACTACTCTGATTCTTGTTCCGATTTCCCCGACGACGATCAACGATACCACCTCATTCGACAAGAGGGCAGATGTGTCCACTGTTTGGGAAGGTGAAATCCTCACGTGGAATGCCTTGAAAGGAGAAAGAAGTGCTGGCATTGTGGAATAGTGGAAAACACTATATTGAACTCATTCATTCCAAGAGATAACGGCCATCATCGTTCGTTATGCACTATACCAAACTCGAAAGAAAGAATACGAAACATTATTGAGGATGTTCGAACTGCTCGAGGCCTCTAAATCGGACAATATCAACTCTTTCGCCCCGGAAGTGTAACAAATGCTACTGTAATCAGTGTCAAAGAAGTCGTCGACTGCTGTGGGTCGCCGACCGACTTATCGCCGTTGGGATCTTCACAGTTGCGTGTTTGCCGTAGGTTTAGGGGAAAGAAGGGAGTTTCTCAAATATAAGGGCTTCATCGTGTAAAGGGTTAGCTAGAATAAAAGCATTGTTTCAAAACATAGGTTCTATGTTTACCCTAATAACCGCATTTTTCAGATTATGTTGCCCTAGCTCAAATGGCCGAATAAAAGAAGGCGGCTTCAGCGAAGCTCCAGCTTCTGTACTGCCGTTTCATCTCGTAGACCATCGTTCACTTCTCAGCGACCAGCAACATCTACTGGACAATATCGAGGACAATATTTGCACGTCAGACCAATTAACCGGATGAATATTAGTGAAATTCGTCAGGATTAAATATCTGAACAATCGCCTTTGCCCAAACACTGCTGCCCTACTGCTACCGCGTGGCAGCTCAGAAAGAGTTTATTATCCAGCGACCTTTAAGACATCTATAATTTATATCTTTTATTCATTGAACCCGTTGCAGTGAAGTGCAGTGAAGAATGTGTATACTTTTCTTTTTTGCACATCAGAAAGACCCGGTGAAGGAAATGAATCATGTCCTAAGAACTCATTCCCCCCATAAAGTCCGAAATCTGGAAAATCACAGAACTTCCATGAAGTAGCCTTTGCTTTTCTTTCACATATTTTAATTTGACCCGTTGCAATGGAGAATGTAGATGCTCTTCTTTTTTGCAAGTCAGAAAGGCCCAATGAGGGAATGAATCATATTTCAAGAACTCACTCCCCCACGTAAACTCCGAAAACTGGGAAATCACAGAACTCCCGTGATGTGGCCTTTGCTTTTCTTTCAGATATTTTATTTTGATCCGTTGCAGCGGAGGATGTAGATGCCTTCTTTTTACAACTTCGAAAGGCCCTTTGAGGGAAACGAATCGTATTCCAAGAACTCATTCCCCATGTAAATCCGAAATCTGGAAAATCACTGAACTTAAGCGAAATGGTCCTTGCTACTCACTTAAATTTTTTCATTTATAAAGCCCGTTAAAGTGAAGGATACTTATGCTTTTTTTTCACAATGCAAAAGCCCATCGAGAGGAAGTAGGCTCCTTAAAAGAAGTCGCTCTTCTCATAAGATCCGAAATCTGGAAAACAGAAAGCACGTGAAGTAGCTTTCGCTTTTCTTTCAGATATCTCAAGTTGACCCGTGCACGTGAAGAATGGGGGCGCTCTTCTTTTTTTGCAAGTCAGAAAGGCCCAATGAGGGAAATGAATTATATTTCAAGAAGTCGCTGTTTACATGTTGTGCGAATTATGGGGAGTCGCAGAACATTAGTGAAGTGGCTTTTGCTACTCACTTGACTTTATTCATTTCTTAAGCCCGTTTGAGTAAATAATGTATATGCTTTTATTTTGTTATTACATGGAAGCCCGAAGAGGGAAAATGAACAATATTCCGAAAACTCATTCCACAGAGAGAGTCCAAAATCTGGAAAATTACAGAAATTCCGTGAAGTAGCCTTTGCCACTCACTTTAATTTTTTTTATTTGTTAGGTGTGTGCATTAATTTCCTCCGCCGAATTCCAAGGGTCTTGAGCGAACCATGCTTGAGGTTTACCGGTGAAACCTGTCATATTCTGTAAGGTAGGGTATTGACTACCTACTTAAGGGCAGACAGATCAGTTTTTCCCCAAAATCCTGTTGCTCTCAAACTGGTTGGTCATGGAGAGTAATGAATCGTTTTCCCGAGGGACCCTTCCCCTGCTGTTTGTTTTCAAGAAAACTGGCAGTAAAGCCCACCGGATGCTTCTAAGAAGGACAGGCTTCATCCGAACGGACCTACTGAGATGGTTCCTCCTCACTCGAGAGCTTGCAACGAAAGCGGAATGTTCATTGCCAAAAAGTAATGCTGTGTGTGCATTTGGTGGTGGGATCAGAAGGGTGTTATGTGCTATGAGCTGCTGAGCCCTAACGAAACTGTTACTACTGACCGCTGTAAACATCAACTTGACAGTTTGTAGGATACTCTCACCTAAAAGCGGCCGCTAAACTCCAGGAAATATCATGAGGTGCTGTTTCACCACAAACATGCCGGACCCCATTATGCAAAGAATGTCCTTGAAATAAAAATGCAGTTGTTAAATGGGATCAGCTTGTTCAGCCCGCATACTCTCCAGATATTGCGCTCTCTGACTGCTACCTATTCCGGTCCATGCAAGTCAGTTTGGCAGATATACGCTTCCGGAGTGCCGAAGAAGTGCGAAAATGGGTGGATAACAGTATTGATTCAAAAGATGAAGACTTTTTTAGAACCGGAGCCAACAAGATACCAGAAAGATGGCGAGAAGTTGTAGCTAGCGATGGGCAATACATTGGTTACTGTAAGGGGGTTTTAGTTTTGTAATAAATATGTTTTTGCACCCGAAAAACGGTGGAAATTAATGCACAGACCTAATATAAAGCCAGCTGAAGCTAAGATGGCGCATGCTCTTTTTTCACAATGCAAGAAAGCCCACAGAGAGATAGTAGGCTCCTAAAGAGAAGTCGCTCTTCTCATAAGGTCCGAAATCTGGAAAAACACTGAATTTCTGTAAAGTAGCATTTGCTTGTCTTTCACATATTTTATTTTTACCCGTGCGCGCGAATAATATGGATGATCTTCTTTCTTACAAGTCAGAAAGGCATGATAAGCAAAACGAATCACATTACCAGAAGTTTTTGTCCCACAAGGTCCGAAATCAGGAAAATCACTGAACTTCAGCGAGGTGGTCCTTGCTACCTACTTAATTTTTTTTTCAATTTTTAAATTCCGCCGAAGTGAAGAGTGGGCATATGCTGTTTTTTTCATAATGCAAAAAAGCCCATTGAGAGAAAGTAGGCTAATTACAAGAAGTGGCTCTTCTCATAAGATCCGAAATCTGGAAAATCACAGAAATTCTAAGAAATGGCCTTTGCCACTCACTTGAGTTTTTTCATTTATAAAGCCGCCATAGTAAAGAATGCGTACGCTTTTCTCTTTTGCAATGCAAAAGCTCATCGAGAGGAAGTAGGCCCCTTACAAAAAGTCGCTCCTCTCATAAGATCCGAAATCCGGAAAATCACAGAAATTCTATGAAGTAGCCCTTGCCACTCACTTGAATTTTTTCATCTATAAAGCCCGCTAAGGTGAAGAATGCGTATGCTTTTCTTCTTTACAATGCGAGAAAGCCCGCTGAAAGAAAGTAGTCTAATTACAAAAAGATGCTCTTCTCATAAGATCCGAAATCCGGGAAATCAAAGAACTTCCCTGGAGTGGCCTTTTCTTTTCTTTCAGATATTTTACTTTGACCCGTGCACGTAGAGAAAGTGGATGCTCTTCTTTTATACAAGCCAGAAAGGATCGGTGAGAGAGATGTATCATATTCTCGTAATTCAAGAACCAATTCCCCACGTAAAGTCCGAAATCTGGAAAATCGCAG
>UZAF01016485.1:10663-53860 GCA_900617895.1 Haemonchus placei
TTACTGTACTTCCTAGCATGGATGAATCATGCTCTCTCTGACCGCGTTCAGCGAGATCCGAGCTGCGGACGGCGGTCATGTTTACAAAAGTTGCATTCTCTCTCACCGGCCGCGGCCCGTTCCGTTATCTCCGCGATCTCTTTTCAAATGCCATTCGCCTCTAAGGCTTACAATGCTTATATCTAATTGTTTTCTCCGCTCCGCTTGCCTGTCTCACATTCCATCACACATTCCCTAACCAGCTTATCTTGAGCCTCATCGGTGCAAAATATGCATGGCATATAATACGGTAGCGCCGACATTCCCACGATGCAGTCTTTCCCACAACATGTAAGCCATGCACTCNGTTAATAAACGCACTGAAGCCCTGATAAAGCTCCGCTCTTTAAAAAAAGCCGTGATTCTCACCAGGTAGAGGTAGTCTAATTAATGTGGGACTTCGAATGAATACACAGATAAATCGATAGAGTTTTTAATGCTGTTTACGAAAATGGAAATTAAAACTGCAAAATGGTTTTCCTTAAAAGTTATGAGGGCTCGAATTTAGCTTGACAGTAGTATCAATAGGATATGCGAATTCGTTGCTTTACTATCAAGCGCCCACGTGGCCTAGTGGTAGTGGTCGCTTTATTGCCATAAAGTGAGGGTTTGCTCCCCGACATCGACGGCATTTTTGCAAAAGGTTTTTCTCCATTTCGTTAAAGGCTCTCTAACACTTTTCTGACATTTCTTTGAGTGAACGTCTTATTTCTGCTTTTTATTTTCTCTCATCGTCCCTATCCAAGGAAAGTGGTTCTGCACATCAGTTGTATAACTCTTTTTTGTTTTAAACTTCGAGGAACAGACAGAATCCAACAGAAAGATACTAGAGATGTATAAGGTGCCTGAAAAAGACGTCTCGAGCCGATTGACTGTTTTGTCACCGGTTGCAGAGAATTAGCATGTATAAGGCGTGCAGTTTGTGAGAAACATGTGCCTCACGCTTTTTTAAAAAGTTTTTCCATCATTGTTGAGTTTTTGCAGGCATCTTACACATCTCTAGCATTTTTCTGTTGAACGAGACCCTTACCAATAGGCCACGTGGGCGCTTTATAGTGAAGCAACGAGTTCGCATATGCAATTAATACTACTGTCAAGCAAAATTCGAGCCCTCATAACTTCTTAAGGAGAACCATTTTGCAGTTTTAATTTCCATTTTCACAAACAGCATTCAAAACTTTATAGATTTATCTGGGTCTTCATTCAAAGTCCCACTAAGTAGAATACCCCCTCCTTGGTTAGAGCAGCAGGACACTCCTGCCCATGGAGCCAAGTCGCTCGGGAGTGGTACCAGCTGTCCGGCTTCATTAGCATTGGAGAACGGCCATCTTGCTCGCCAGACCTTGACCCGCTTGAATTCTACAGGTGGTGCCTTACTAGAGGAAAACCTGTAACGTTGGTCGTCCCTTTTCAGAGCATTTGAAAGCAATACTGTAAAACAGCTGGAAGAAATGGAGGGAGATACCCTCGTGCAACATCAATCCGAGAACAAGAGGTATTACAAAATGTGATGGTAGCTTCTTGTGACACATAATGGAAGTAAACGTGTTATGAATTCCATTATCATTCTCGGCTTAGAATCTAAAATACATTGCAATGAATAGACGTCCACAATTTTGAGATACTCTTTACATGTGGTGAATATCGAAATTTTTACGTCGATTGTATAGAGTCACTTTTTTTCACATTGTGTCGTTTATACATGTGTTACATGAGATAGACCTCATGTGAACTGAAACAACGTAAGCAAAAGAAGTTCTTCACATCCTATGACATAAGCCGCTGCATGAGGTGGGTAGTAACAGTTTGTTTTTGCCGGAAATGATTAAATTTTGTGAAACAAAGCATAAGAACACGTACGAAATGGAGCGTCTGTCTAACTCAGGCGGAGAAGAAGCCATGAACCCGTCCAATGTGAAGCAGTTCACGGCAGCTCCTAAAGAAAAAAACCGTGGAATAATTATACGTGCCTGTTATGCGGATGGATACGCTCCATTGGATTATTCTTGTCCACCAAAGCCCGTAGCGCACAAAACTGATTAGAATTGAGACCTGACTTGCCATGAAAGGTTTTATGAAAAAACGTCAGATCAAGTTTCGTCCCTCATAGCGTGTAGAATGCAATTCGAAATTTTCATTTCTTCCCGAGCTAGTGCTTGCCCCTCGCAAGCTAAGTATTTTCCATACTACAGACAGGTCATCGATAAAATTCTTACAGCTCTTATAATTGCCCTCCGCGTAGAAAAGTCTTAGACTTTCTTAAACACCGAAATCACTATGGTCTTGTGGGAAATCGAAGTTTGCGCCCCATATTCAACATCAGGTTTGACTGTGTGCGACGTATCCCTAAGAATGTATACTTCATTAAGAGACCCCTTCGGAGTTGTACACAATTATAATGGCTTTTGGGCGACATATTTACAATGTTAAACAACATTAAACTTTTCGTAGATGACGAAGCTCAACTTCCATTGATCGTCAGCTTTTTCGACAGCAGGGCTACCTTTAATTGGGTCGCTTTTTTAGTTACAGCAAGATCGTTTTATACGATGCAGGTAAAACTCACTTCATAGGCAAACTGCTAATTGTTTGAATGCAGCTTTGAAGGAAAAAATTATCATGATCTGAACTTGTTGGCAAATATGTAAGAACATCAACTGCGAAAGCACGACATTGGACACTACATTTAAATAAATACAATGAAAATAGGCCATTTTAACGACCAGATGTTAAACGGAATAAGAGGTGAAACTATTTTGTGGAAACATCAACTGAGCCGAACGAGTACAAGAGAAGTCGCAGGTTGTTACTTTCGAGATACATGTACATGGTGCATGAGATATGACCGTTGAGATTCATTGAACTTTATTATATCACAAATGTTGACCAATCCATTTTTAGTCCGCCGTTTGGATCCTCATTTGAATAAAGTACCTTATCCATCTGGAATTCACATTTTGAACCTGATCTGATAAGGGGGTAGGACCCTTTCACTCTTCCTTCTCCAATATCCTAGAAGTCTAGTCCCTGGTTACATTCACCTCTCATCCTCATCTCTCCTAGCAAACGTAGTAGAAGTATATAAGACTACAATTGATGGGGTACTACTGTCAAACGACAGCTGCTGCTCTAGCCAAAAAGGNTGCCCTAAGGTGAGTGCGAAATCGCATGGAACGTCACGAAGAACACGTCTATAACAGCTCGGTTGTGTGTGTGTTTCAGTCAGGCGCACGTCATGGTTTTTCGAGCGCGTTGGTTGGTCTCGCTTTGGCGTTCCTCTAGAAATGTAGTTAATCTCGGTAGGCATATCTCTATTTAACGAATACAAGGTGAATGAATGTGTTTAGTTCTGCAGAACAAGAGGGTTTCCTGGTTTCCATAGCTGAATCATGTAAAAGCAATGAAACTTGAGTATGGTCAGGAGGAACTTACAAAGCTGTGGGTTACACGTGTAACTTAGCAGAGGTCTGAATCATTATTTTGGTAAGAGATATAGTGCAAAGGGAATAAGGCAGGTGTCATCAGGCAGAGAAGAGGACGTGCTTTTTCCATTGCAGCAGTAACTCCAGCAAGGATGTATCGGACTAAAATCGGAAATAATCTATCCAACCTCGTCAGTTGTGATTATAAATTGCATATTGACGTCTGCCCTTGGAATGTTCTGACTAAGGTTAGGAACCTCCAGGTCGAAAAGCACCGTGAACAGCTTCTGCGTACATCGTGGCATTCAAGCCACAATCTTCATTAACCACGTTGGAAAGAGAGGGGTGGGACATCTGGTTTGGCTGAATATGCTGAACCAGACATTTGACTAATTTGATTACAACCTTTTCAGTTTCCTTTTTGCCGAATAGTTTCCAGTTGCTCATTTACCATAGACGTCAAAACTAGGATAATTAAANAAATAATTTAGGAAAGTGTTTTTATTTAGTCCCATTTAATTACATAATTTTAGATTTTTTAATTATATAGTTCCCGAGGTGCACTTATGTGGTACATCGCAAAATTATAAGCCTCTCTTTCGAATATGGTCAGAGTTGCTTAAAACAGAGTTTACTCTATGCAGCTCAGAAACAGTCTTCACAAAAGTATGGTGTTGCCTGTGACGACAATGGGAATGTCGAAAAACCGCTTGACAACCTCTGGAGACTGAGATCTTTGTAGTTCATTTCAACTTGGGGTTACGTAGGAATATGTGAAAGAAGTGAGCGCTAGAAAGGACTGCTTCTTGATATAGAGCGAGTTCAGCGACACCACGACCTTATCTTGCTATTATTGGCTTGCTCTATATGCATTTTCAAGCTCAGCAAGCCTATTTGTAACGTTCTGGAACATAAGGACTAGCAAGAGGACCATTCACGATCGGCGCATCCTTCGTTTTACATCTACCGGAAGTACTTTACGCTTGAGGCTGTCAAATGGCCAAACTAAGTTTTGCATCAATTAGCTAATTATGGAGTCGCCACTGCATCCTTTGCGTGTTGTGTATTCGTATCACGTACTTCATCATGAAGACGAGTTTTCAATCAAGGGAAGGAAAAGAGGGTAAAGGAAGGAATATGACCTCTTGGAAGGAAAGGCACTACATGTTCGTTGGCAAAATTGGCTTCGATCAGTGGTTCTTCGACGCACATAGAAGTGGCACCACCGGCTGTGCAGGGAGGAAAGTTCAAGGATTCCTGGATAACGTGAGCAGGGTGTGGGACTGGACATTTGACGAGAAACTGTACGTAAAGTTACTAGGGTAGGTGAAAACTCTTCCACTGGAAAATCCCTTCGAATTCCATTTCGAGACCTGAGTTCGACCGAATACATTTTGCTCTGAAAATTGTTTGAGTGAAAGGTCGGGATAAATGCAAAAGGTTTTAGAAATTACAGCATGGCAAAGCCGTATCACTTGTTTTGTCTTGACTGCAATCTTCTGTTGCCGTCCTTCCCAAATATGTCGTTTACGACTTGCCTACTGGTACGATAATGCGAAACCTGACCAATCTGTCGGCAGCTGTTCTCCTTTTCAGTGAGTTGCCTGTAATATGAGGTCATCCTGATCGTGCCTTCGAAAAATGCCTCAGATGTCTATTGACTGCATTGGATACGATGGCGCCTCGAGCGAGTGTTCAGCTGTTACAGCTCATGGTCTACACTAGGTTTCGGCTCAGTCTTTACAATGACAAAAATATTAATGCTCTGTAAGCATGGCAATAAATGCCGTAGTTTCAGCACTGATTGTGAGCCGCAGTTTTGTATGTGCAGGATTCGCCATCATTTTGAATAATGGGTAGGCAGGAGGGTTCGGTTCATCAAAGTCAGTTGGTCAGGTGACTATTGTTCATGCTCTAAGAGGAGTCCCAAAGATTTTATACACGCCGGTCACGGAAACAAACCTACGGGACATGCGTGGATGGGAGATTATCTTCATTTGCTTACAAATAATATTGACAAGCGGGGTCTCGGAAGTGTAAGGGATAAGGGCACGGTCCCCGGAAAGGACAAGTGCGGGTTCGAGCCCCTTTCGAGACTGAAGTTTTGTCCATAAATCGCGAACCTTGTGAGAATATTGGCATATTCTATGTAAGGTTCAGCTGCTTAACACTTACTTAGATGTGTTGTTTTTATCTAATAAAACTATTGAATTTATACAGGCTAGACTTTAGTTGCATATTAAAATTATCCAAATAAATATTACTCAGTAGAATTTTGTTTACCAAATAAATATTACTCAGTAGAATTTTGTTTATTCTTTTCGGCAGGAAGTGCAAGGCAGAAAATGTCACCTGCTTCAGTGCTCACCATTTCGTTCAACTAGCAGATATGAAGGTGTATCAGATTATCCGGAACGGTCTGGCAGAACAGAAAACGATTTGCGACATATCGCTTCAGTCCTTGCCGCGACGCATTCTCCCTTGTTCCAAACTTTCATGTGATGGTGTTCGAAAAAGTCTGCTTCGAAGTCTCGGGGACGAGCAGCGAAAAAGCAGAGATAGGAACGGCTTTGTTGGTACCTGTGTATAAGTACACAGCAAGTGCTTGACTCATGAGAAATCAAAGAATCGATTAGTCAGGGAATTGATATTGTCAAATGAGATTGTACTGGTACAGCGAGCAACCAATGCTGACCGATCTGGAATCTAGAAGATACCGAAAGCACTCATGCTTATTCAAAGACGCCTTCAGCGCCATGGCGTTTTGTTACTTGAAGACACGTACCTCGGTCCCCAGCTCGGCTCTCTACCCACTTCTACTTCTTGAAGACTGAATCTAAGTGTGCAGGTGTCGTTAAGCTTACCTGACTTTGTCTAATCCCTGTGTAGCCACGCACAACAAGCGAAGTCGATTGGTCGCTGAGACGAGGCCGTGTTATTTCACCTTGGCCACGACTTTTTCAACGAACGAAGCAGTTCGGCCTGAGGCTGCTTAGCTGTGGCTCGTTGCTTAGTGACCGTTATTACGACGTTCCAAGACGGAATACCACTACTTTTCATCTGTCCATGTTTTACTTATGCGACACGTGAATGTTTACTTCTAAGTTTTTAAGATAGCTCAAGTGCGAGCTTCCGTAGTCAGGCTTGTGAAATACCTGAAACTCGAAACATTGCGAAGGCTTATGAGTTGAATTTTTCTCAAGATTTGTATTTAAAAGAACAAAAAACTCGGGAATGACTACTGGCTTTTCACTGTGTAAAGTTTGGGGATAACCGGTGTGGATCAAGCAATTCTTAAAGAATGCTCCATATCTTCTGTATGGATGTACCGTGTTAGAACAACATTCCTTCTAGTTTCTCATTGATTTTATTGGAAAATATTGAAAAATCGAACTTAACGAGATCAGGAGGCCTGTTCAGAAAGCTGGCAGTTCCTAAGGAGCAAATAAACGGCCTCTGTTGAACTGCTGCCAGATGGACTGAGTGGTCAGCGATCAGCCGGGAAGTGAGGATCGTGTAGAGCTTGTCGAGACGAGTCGTACGAGCCGTCACACCTTATGGTTTCAGCAGCAATGACGGTGGGAGTTGGTGGCTAGCCAGGCGCGAACGGGGGACGGGGGAGAGCGCTCGGCCGGCGATAATCATACAAATTCTTCTCCAGCCAACAAGAGAGGCGCTCGGCCGGCTGGAGAGCGTAGAGGAGAGCGGAGGTGATCGATAATTCGGTGTGTGTTGCCCCTTCATAGTGTGTGCACCAGTCTTCTCGATCGGTATGTGCCTTTACTCATCACCACCGCCCTGTCATCACCTCATGACCTCGCCGTCAGCTCCTTGCTCGACGTCATCACACATTTAACATCATATGCTCAGTCGTCTCACTCGAAAGCTACCAGTTAACCCCAACAAACTAGTACTGTAGGACTGTAGGGCACCTGCCCAGTGTAACACCCCCGACTTGCTTTTTTTTACTGTTTACCAGAATACTACAAGTACTGTAAGCCCAAACACTGCCCTCCAGCAACCATTCATCTGAAGTATGGTGGGTGAGGACATGTCCAACAATACAACGCTTTGGACATCACGCCTGGGTTTTTGCTTGCCGTAATCAATCGATTTATTTGCAGTTCAGCCTTCAACAAGAAGCTTGATGGGCCCAGTTTTTTTCCACAGCTTTTGCATCAGCGACGAGGGCTCAAGCCGATTGCTGCTTTGATAATTTTATTCCCTTCCATTTAAGCCAGCAGCGCAGCAATTCAGACATCCTTTTCCCTAACCGCTTAAAAAAACTCAACACGCTTAGGAAAACACATATGTTGGATTCTGACAAATGATTTTGACCCATTATTTTAGCACCAGTAGAATAATTCGGTCCAACTTTATCCCAGTGTTCATTTTAGGGCTTCGCCATTTTCTTCGGTCCTGCCTTTTTCAAACTTGGTTCAGTTTCCGCTGGCTCTATCGTGTGTCTTTCTCTTATAAACCGAAACTCCTTCGACAGCCATAGATAGCACCCAAAGCGATGAGCATACAGGCTGTGAAAAGCGATTGATTATGCTTATATCTGAGTGTGCTTTGGTACGAGTTGGCAAGCCCAGTTGTCTTCCATTTATTTGTTTTTTGTCAGTATATTTAAAGTTTACTTCAGTCGCAGACTGGAGCGTAATCTGGGTTAACTCGGTGGTACTAGGAGACGTTTGTCTGAGTGTTACTCGAAGACTGGACACCTTAGCTCGGACTAAACCGTGCTTTTTCTCCCTGCCACCATTTCCCTTTTCTGGTTCGCGCAAGGAGGAACTACAAGGAGCAAGACGGCTTCCAGTGTATGATGCGAACGGAGGACCGATAGCCTCACTCGGCAGTGGCGTACATCTTGAGAAGTGTTGACTGGGGTGGAGCAGTACTAGGTAGTAACTACTCAAATTTTTACGTCTTGAGTTCGATGGATCGGTATGGTCCATGGAGTTCTCATTCAGGCATTAAGGGATGTGAACCTTCTACGCCCACGGAGTGCTGCGTTCGCCGCCGCACCCGATGACGCGAAATCGCACGCTGTTATGGGGAGGATTTGAACTTTTAGTCAAAGATTACATTGAATGCTGCCGCTGCCGGGCTGCCGCTTACCATGGGAATATTTGTACCGCCACCAGCATAAGGTATAGCCAAGGTACGGAAGCACGTATACAAGGATCAAGAATATTGACGTTCATTTGCCGTCTCCACCTCATTTTCAGGCAACTTCATTATTTAGTACATTAAGGAATTCGCGCTCTACATGACGCAAGTGAGCGAATGTCGACACACTTTGTTTGTCTCACTGCGCGAATGAGGAATTCGTCAACTCTCCATAGCTCTCCGAAATGTGCTGAAAACAATTGTGTTAGTTCCGGAATTCTGTTTTCTGAACAAAGCCCCATGGACTCATGCTCACGTTCGCTTGATGGAGCAAAGCCATAGCGGGGAGATGAAATAAGTCCCGGCAAATTCTGTTCTGATCAGACGTCCACCGAAATTTCAGTGCCATCTGAAAAGGAGCGCCCAGCGTTTCTACTGACAGCGACTAATGTCACACTTGATGCTCTTAATGGAAGACCGTTTGTCTTACTATTTGTGCGGTGCAAGGAAAACCCATCACCACTATCCACGGACCGAGTCCTGCCCAACCGAACTGCTCTTTTTCTAAACACCAGTGAAAAGTGAGTGTCGTAAACATGTGTGATGGTAGCAGAACAGTGCATAGGTCTAACAGCAACCTGATCAATTGAATGCGGTTGACTGGTTTACGGAGCTATGGCAGCTCCTACGTGGGCCTGATATCGTCGATAGCCTGTGAGAAAAACAAAGAAAAAAGAAAATTCAAGTGGAACACAGGTTTCGATTTGACTTTTCTGCTCCGGTCGGATTTTCTCCTCCTTCCAATATTTCTAACTCCAACTTCCTGAGCGGTCTGTTAGTTCTTTTTGGAAGTTTAGGGTAGCTCACTTGGTGTAAAGGAGATGCTGCTCTCCCTTCATCTATTAACTACATCGTGCGGACTCCTGAACATAGAAAAGACCACAACTGATTTTTTCGTTTATATAGTGCCCCCCCCCCCCCCCGAGATTGATATCCATGTTGTATTATTATGCTTCGAACAGGGGTTGATTCGTTCCCAAAACGCTCTCTCCCTCCGTCAGCACTCATCGAGTAGAAACATACTTCATAGCAGGGGTTAAAAGCTTTTGTACTCTTGCTATACTATGTTTGTTGCGCCTGCAATTTGAGGCCCTGCTTTCCATACACTTCATATAATCTTCAGCTCATCGATATGCAGAATTGTATATTCCCATTCTAGAGGGGTACGGTTAACTTTCGAACAGATTCTGTTCTGCAGCGTTGTTCTGCATAGGTTTCCTGATTTTCAGAAATAACCTACATACACTCTCCTCAACTGTACAGAAAAGCTATATGCCGAGTTGCATTAGTTAACAGGCTTTTTTTGCTATCGTTTGTTCTATTAGAGTTAGAGTTTGCATCTTTTAGGCGCAGCATTGCATTCACTGAACAGAGGATGAAAGAATGAATAGAATAAATCATTGGCATTATTCGATCCCGCTTCTGGAATGCACTCCAAATTCCGACCTCCGGTCGGAATCGCAGTGGCGATTTGAGTATGGATGTAGCCTACATAATGATTAGTGGTGGCCAGCCGATGTACAAGTTTGGGAAAATGTAGATGCGAGGGGTGGGGGGCACACATAACAGTGTTAATATGGCAAGAAATTATCACGGTGCAACGTCTTAATCCGTTTCATACAAGCACTTATCGGAGACGAACAGGAGGATGAGCACCGGCCATCTCCCGCTCTAATGCGGTTTTAACCAGTGGGATGTAATTTTTCAATTAAGCCTTAGAAGGGTAGTAGCACGGGGGTGGGTGAGATTATCACCTCATGCGAAAAGCTGAAAACTAGTTCAGTCCGGTGCTCATTCCCTCCCAAAGCTTATTGTTAGTCAAAAAATGCATGTCCCTGGTGTAAAATGGAATAACAAATTCCTTGATATAAACACTGTTTTATGTGTTCCCTTCCTCTACCAACTACACTTTCATCGTAAACTATAGTTCTTTAGGTTTCTCAGACGGCTCCGTTACTAATTGACCGACCCTGAAAGGATAGAGTACCCGGTTAGCTCGGGTAATTATTGAGCCGGGTCCCTCACATGAGATAGGACAAGATTTGGAAAGAACTTTCATGGAAAGTTAGTGAGAAGCATATACGCTTTGTTCGAATTCATGGTGTCCGAGTCAATGTAGTCTTCCCTTCGAATTTTTTGGTCCCAAACGAATCTTTTATTTGGAGGAGGAATGGGAGGTCAACCGCGCATTCCGATTTTGTATTAGGTTGATGCATAATTATTGGGGATTTTTTCCAGCAAATTTTACTTAAAGAAACTATAGAAATACTAAGCAAAGACATATTCAAATAATTACTCCGGAACTTATTCACCATCTACGTCAAGCACTGCTTCCCATTGATTAGTTAGTCGGATACCAAAAGCGAAGAAGTTTTGATCCTTACGGGCGATCCATGCCTTGACATCGGCCATCAAGTCATCCAAATCGACATAACTTCTATTCCCCAGCCATTTTTTCAGCGAACGGTTGAAGTGATGATCCATAGAAGTTTCTGCTGGTAAATATGGCAGATTTAGGGGCAGATCCAATTTCTTGGTTGGCTCTGGCTGATTGTTCGATCGTCGAAAAGTTACTGAGATCGCGGAATGAGTGTGCCACCTTCCAATCTTTCTCGAAGTAGTTAAGCCTAATTTCGCGAGTACGCGGATGGTTTTTTGAGTATATTGTTGTAGAGGAAATCAAGTAGATCATTTCTAGACAAAACTCGAACTCAATATTCAAATTCTATCGAGAGAAAAAAACCGCGAAAAAATCCGTTATAATTATGCATCAACCTAATACCAAGAAGGAAATCTCCTTGTGTTGAACCGACTAATGTACCTTAACCAGTTAGGTTCTTGAGTCTGGAGCCCTCCAAACCTTGTAATATATCTGATCTATACTCTTCTACACTTTATGTTCGTAGATGATGTCTCTCTCTGAAGAATCTTTGTCTCATTTCGCAAATGTTATAGGAGATATCCAATCGTGCTGGCAGTCTTTCTGCACTTTCTCTACCTCTGTGTATCGAAACATCAATGAGACCCATACATAACGAGAATCGCTCAAAATAATGTTAAACTACCAATTCACGTCCAATCCACGCTGAATCTTGTCTTAGACCGTCAGCTCTTACATCAGTTTGATTTCGGTCGGAGTCCCTCCTTTCTGATCGGCATGTCCCTCTGTGACAAATACGCTCTCACATGCCATTATCGTTCGAAATGTAGTTCGAGTCATGTTAAATATTTGATCGAAGTTCATCACTCTGTCCTCTTGTTCCTTATCAAGGTGAGTTGCATAAAGCGTACTTCACATATTTATGAAAGAAAAGCATGGTGCTGTGATATTCGTGCTCTCTCTCGTATTGGTCGTCCTCGGCCCATGTGTCCATGGCCACGTTGTGTGAGTTCCAAACTTCGGGAGACGGGCGTTAGGAACGATTCTGGGTAATCGATTTGCCGCACGCGGCTGTCGCGGACCACNCATTCTTCATACAGCTCAATCGATATGCCATCATTATTTTATGCATAATTCTACTATTAGTACTTTTGTCCTTGTATTTCTTACATACTGCTGCATCCTGCTACATTCCTTCGCGCGCGACGTCCCTCTCACCGCGACGCGACCATTTCGTTCCTAACGACGCACCACACCCCCAAACTTCTGTTCATTAAATTTTGTGGGTAATCGACTTCACCGACAAAAAGCCGGGAAAGGTTATCTGATAGCGTGGTGACTCAAATAAGCTCGCCTACTTCTTGTTGAGTCCGCTTTTCTCTTACTGGTACTGATACGTGCCATCTAAATTTTTCTGCCATCTCAATGTAATGCCGCGTTCGTTCACCTGTTTGTGGGTATTTCAATGATTCACTTCGAAACGAAATAGGAATGAGCCTCGTGACTTGATATTTTCTCCTATACTTTTTTGCAACTGGCCAAAATGTTGCTTCCTTCGAACGTCGAACTTCTCCACCTCCTGTTTTTTTTTCGCTTTTTTGGAAATTCACTGGTTTTCTCGAAATTGTATTTTTTGTTTACTGTGGATGCCTCTCATCGGAATCACATTTGCATTAGATTGTGGTATAACCTGCGTTATCTCCTCGATTAGACTTAAATTGTTATTCTGTCCTGTTGTCAAACGAGAGTTCCTAAAAAAGGTGGAAGTTTCCGCACTGCATTGCAGATGCTGATGAAGCTGTTTTTCCATAAAAGTCAAGCATTCGAACTGCCACCTGATCTTTTGTTTTGTATTCATTTTTTTATAAAAAAAAAACAAAGGCGTTTACTGGATCATGTACGCTGTGTGATTTTCGGAACTCAATTGATTTCCAAAGGATCACTACCATTCTGAAATTTCGACAAAATCGAAGTAATCATTGTGTTGTAATGTGTGTCATCAAGTTCACTTCGTAGTGATGTGAGTAACAAATATTTGGATCAGTTGAAAACAGAAGAACAAATTATAGTTTCTAATTGAATGCGAGGGAGCATCCCTCAAACGGATTGGTCAACGCTCAGAACTTCCCATTATTTCACTTTCTCGCTACTTTTTTCACGAGACTAGAATCCCGTTTGATTCTTTCCAACTGCTATCAACCACTTGACCGAACATTTTCTCTCTCTTATGTAGGCATTCTTACACTCCATAACTGGCATAACTTGAAAACAACAGTAACAAAAGTATTTTAAAGGTATCTGATTGTTGATTTGGCTCTCTTCATAACTGACCTGAAACTCTATCTTGTTTCTCATTACCCTGCGAAGGCCGAATCTGTGCAGTTGGCCCATAAAAGAGTGGTCAATGGTTGTGATAGGGTGGTTTTACACACTCACATTATGCCCTCACCTGATGGTCACGGGGTTGGCTACGTTCCTTATTGTGGCTAAGTCGAAATGGTCGATTGACTCCTACCATTCCTCTTTCCATTTCTATTGATACAAAAGTTTTGATTCTGAGGTTTTTGAAGGTAGATACCTCGAACTAGGTTATCCGTTTAAATTAATGAACATCTGCGATCCCGTACCATTTCACATAGCACATAAACTGCTGAGATTCTACTAATTACGCCCAGGCCGTAGCAGAAGTACTTTCTCGACCTTCCATGTACTCTTATCAGCTTCCGTTGTTATCAGTTCCTGTCATCAATCCTCAGCGATCCCGTTATACTCCATATCAATCATCATAGTGCCAAGGTACCGCTGTTAACAGCTGGGCGTAACGGACCTATAGCTCCTATCTCCAGCGGTCCCTTAACAATCCTTATCCATTATTATCAGGTCCAATCACTTGTCATCAGTATTCACATCTCGATCCCCTTGTTATTTTGTTATTTGGATACACTAACGGGTAAGCCTAGAAGTTGAGAATTCACAGTGATCTACACACCCAAATGGAAACACACAAAGAAACGTACGGACACAATAAGAGATAAAACCATGATCTGGATAAAGTCTTGGAGCGCTAGTCAATCCCGTCTGAGGGGTGCGCCCATGCATTCAACTTCCATTCAAAGGCACAATTCACGATAATTTTGAGATACCCTTTTTCGGTTGAAAAGCGGGAGTGTCGATGTAGAGGAGTACATCAATGGCCAAGTGAGCGAGGAACCTACTTCAAGCTTTTCAAAAGTAGTGGAAGCGGAAGTTGTACGAGAGCACCGTGACAGGAATGGCATGTGAGAGGTGTTTGGACGAGATTCAACTTGCTCCCGTTGCTCAAAGAGATGACTGCATCAAGCCATAACTGTCCAGAATTGCCTTCACTGTCGCTATGGGTGACGACGAGTTGTTTGAACTTCCTACATTGGTTCCGTTATGAGTGGTGCAGCCTCTACAAAGCCGGTGAAACTCGTCCATCAGGGGGTGTGGTAGTCTCTTATCTCTCTGGTCCCTTATTGTGCCCTATCCAGGAGCTTTTCGCTCCTATAACAGCAGGTATGGTATAAAGGAGAGCCTCGAATTCATACTGCAGGAAATCTTTTATCGCGAACTGTGCCTTCAAAATTGTAGTAGTGTAAAGTGCGTGTGTGGCCGATACAATGAATTGCGGTGGCAGCCGATGTGCAAGTCAGTACGTTTATCCTCCCAGACAAATCTGGTACCAGTTAATCGACCCCGGAAAGATGGACCTTTCGGTTTGCCTGGTGGATATCGATCAGGGATTCGAACCAGTGACCATGAGCATGTGGAGTGTGCTACTTGCCACTACACCATTACAAGATGCACTCAACAAATTACGCTAGAAGGACGCAACCAGTTAGCGGATCCGGAAGAATTATGAAGGGTAGTTGAGAGTGAGTCGAGTCGAGATCCGATTTCTGAGAGCGCATGCAGCTGTCATTTTGTCAGGTAACTTCCCTCCTTTGCATGGAGACAATTTTATTTGTTAAGTAAGCAGAATTTGACTGAGATAGTGAAATTCCACTTACGTCGCCGTCCATCCTTGCCTCGAGACACTGCAATTCTTTCAATCATTGGCAAAGCTCGAAATTTTCGGCTCCTTTTGTGCATGAGCGAAGCTGAAATTGTTTGCTGTTTGGTCGTAAAGAGTGCATTATGGGCAAGTTTGCCTTCATGAACAACCTTTTCGCAAGGTTCAACTGCAAATTGAGTTTCTGACAAGCCGTGCTGAATTCAGCCAACATGGCACTGCTCGCGTTGTAATTCGCGTCATGAGTCCGACGACCTAATGCTGGTAACCATCGCTTTCTACTTGCATAACTTCCCATTCCAGCTGATTCATGTAGTTTTTATTAGCGGTTTGTAGTTCATATCGCACTAATGGACTTCTTTCATGACGACAATAAACACTTTTATTTGGTAAAGTTTTCGTCACAATATGCTGAAGACCATATTTGAGAACCAATTTTTTCCAGGTAAAGGCTATACATATTCAGACAACGGATGATAGACATAATGGCATCGCATGCGCCCACTACGCTTTTGCTCTCTTACTTGTACTAAAAGAAATAATCTTTTTACCTCTGCTTGCTCATATACTGCCCTCCATCTAATGGTCCGCAAGTCCTGCAACTATGACTTTTCTTGGTGGTCCTAAAAGTACGGCTCTCAAAAGACTTATCGAAGGACTATCCCCACTATCAGCCAAGCGTAATTTACTATACAGCAGCTCAAGAACAGTAATTTACCTTGAAGTGGGTGACTTGCATTCCGACAGTAAGCCTGAAGGGTCTAGCGAGGTTTTTGAAGAAATGTAAAGTATGTTTCAACCGTTTTTGTTCCTATAAATCACACAAGGACCGGCATCGGTTGAAATGACGACTATGGGAACGGCATGATCATCTTTTCCTGATGGGGACTAAGCAGGTGAACATTGCCCACGCAGGGGTTGAAGTCGCAAATGGTTAAAGTGTGGTAGCTGTTATACCTCGTCGTCGGAGGTCTGTCGCCTTGGAATGGGAATTGACAAACCTTTTGTGGACACATCACTATTCCTCTCAGCCTCCGCTGCACCGAAGTCACCCAATTGGTATCGAATTCATCTGAGACGAAAATAACACTAATTTATACATCAGTTGGCCACCGAAAATCATTGCATAAGCCGTACACGCATCATAATAGTCAACTGAATTCTAAATGCGAATGCAGTGCGCGGGCGCATCCCAGATTGGTTAACGCCGAAGACCCTCACTGATCCTCTCGCTGTTATTAATTTATATTCATTAATCAAACTTGGTCAACATGGGAATTAGACGCGGAGGGTGTTCCATTTCGACTAAACTCGAGATGTAATCATATGCTCAGTTTTAGACGTAGTTAGATAACAGAGCCTACATATACCCAGTGTAGGGCACTTACTTTGTGTGTAGGTGTTTTCTCTTCCCATTGCTGTGGAGGGCAGGGACATCTGGACTGAGCTTCATGTTTTTGGAGGAAGGTAATGTGTTCGTCCCGGAGTCCCTGCTTCTCCCTGATTTTTTCCACGGTCCGTTGTAGACTTCATACTCACCTATCTCAGGGCACCTACCACACTGAAGACCTTGGAGACATGAGTCATCGCAGTAATTATAGCACTCTTAGTGAATCAATCTAAGTTCGTTTAGCCGTCGTGGTCCACCCTTAGCACCGTCTACGTGAATTGTACGCTTGTATAGAGGGCTTGCAGATGGTCTCGTGACAGGGCCGAAAATGGAAAAAAAACAAAGCTTTTTTAGGGGATGACCTACGTATCGTCCATCGGCATTTGTCCTCGAATATCAAAATCAGAAAATGCAATCTTTTCCTGTGATCAAGTGAGTCACAAAGTTTCCATACAATACCAAGTAGAGGACGTTCTGTCGAAATCATTTTGGTCTTCTCAAACCCAAGCGAAATATTTTTTCAAACACAAGGTTTTCATAAAGCCCGGCTTTTCAGGCTGATTCTTTTTGAATTGACAACTTCGGGATCTTGCTGAGCTGAGCTTGATTGTGTACGCAACCTTTGAAAACTTGGCCTCGTTTCTCTCTTTCAAACAAAATCTTTTCTCTTAAAGCAGATTTTCTTCATATTTTTGTGTCATGTCGACTTGATATATGTAGTTTACTGGTTTTCAGAATCATCTCTCTCTCTCATTTTCTTCTTTACTAGTTTCACTCGCTATCACATTGCTAAATGTACCCTTTGTGTGTTCGTTTTAGACACTCGCCGCTGTTGCCGTAATTTATTGTCCGAATCGAATTTTTTTAGGAATTGCCAACGAACCGATTACTGTGGTGTTTTCTAATGTCAAGGTCGAGATTTTGAAAGCAGATGGCGTCCTAATGCGCGCATCATCGATTCGCCTGGATAATGGTGAGGGGGATGTTTCGGAAATCAAGTCCAATTTCGGGTGACGACAGACGTTTGCTACATTTTGGATTAAAGGTCCCTCATTCCTTTGCATAAATATTTTGCTTTTAAACGCCGTCACATTTAAAGGCACAGTTTACAATGAAGTTGAAGTATACCATTTTGTTCGGAATGTGAAAGAATCAGTCGGTAGTGAAGAAAGCGAGAAAATCCGCCGATTTCGAGAAAGATAGGGTTCCTTAAGGGTTGTGAAAATAGAGGTTGGACGAGNAAATATCTCCCCGACTCCCTACGTTCGCTCTGCGGTTCTGTTATTGTCGATCAAGACCGCATAGGGATTTATTAAAGTGATCAGCATAATTTATTAGTGAGCTCCCTAGTTCACAGATTTCTGCGATGCGCGGCGGAAGCGGCAAGCGCGACGGTGTGTTCAGGGAGAAGGTACCGGCCCCTTGCAATTGCATACGGAGCTGATTACAGCCTACAGACTGTTCTACGCTGTTCAGGCACTACAAGACAGAACTGTGTAGAACCGTCTTTCACTGTCACTATGGGTCATGACAAGTTGTTTGAACACCTCACATAGGTTCCTTAATGAATGGTGCAGGCTCTACAATGTCGCTAAAACTCCGAGAAGTCCGAGAATACACACAGGAGAGTCTTTAAGCCTTCATAACGCCCTATCTCCGCCGTTTTCGGGTCTAGCAGCGCCACATATGATATATGAGGGGTCCACAAGTCTATCCTAGGAGATAACCATAAGCCATTTCCAGCGAAAACTGTGCCTTTAAAGTAATTTTCTCTTGGTAATCATTCACAATCAATTCCAGGGGCATCTGAGAGTAGGAATGAGGTTGAAGCCTGAAAAAGCAGTTTGTCGTCCAGGAATCTATTGGCACGGCTCTACACGTGCTTCAGTACAATGTGTATTATGAACCGGCCTACCGAATCTGAAGTCTAGAAGTTTTTATTAATTGCTTCTTTCTTGTAAAATTCTTCCCTTTATTTCTTCAATGGTACAGCACGAGTGAATGCTGGCCCGTAAACAAGAAGCTTGAGGAGCAGTTTCACTCCGCTGAAATGAAGATTCTTAGCAGGCTTGCGGTTGAACGTGACTGGGTCGCAGATTCAGAGACATGATCGAAGGACCTTTCCGAAACTAAGCAAACTGGCCAAAGATGTCGTAGTAGGAAGAAGTAGCGACAACATACGAGAACAACTAACCCCAACAGGATTAAAGCTAGCCCACATGAGGAATGGCATTCAATATATGACGATGTCTTGTTTTCGTCTAGGGCCACTACTACTTCACTGTGTGGGAGAGCTGTGTCATAATCCAAAGATGGTACTGCACCATACTGTAACTGTGACTTCAATAAATTAGAAAAATCACAACGTACTCTGTCTATGCTTCATCTTTATACGAGATGGAGTAAATCAGTGTGATCCTGAGAATGAGCACCCGGAGATACAGAAAAATAGCAGAGGAACGGAAATATAGAGCTAAACTAACTAAAGCACATGATGGAAAGGATCATATTCATTTTCTTCGTGCTTTTTGGCCCTTGTCAACAGGCTGCTGAAGCCACATTGGAGCTAGACTGCTAGAATCGCTGCGATTCCATCTGGAACGTTTACCTGCGATTCCTGAACATTTTGGGAGTAGTTTCACATAAGGGTATCTACAAAAAGTCATACTGACAGATCATATATGCATACATTCACGTCCAATCGACGACCTTGGGTCTCATCCATACACTTCTCACGTCTGACAAAGTTGCAGCAGAGGTCAGTTTCGGTAATTGCGTTCCGCTCTGGATTTGTTCTGATTTGCAGACTGCTGGTTTCTGCCTTACCGCCTGCATGCGACACCTGAGGCGTCCTATGACTTTTAATAAACGGGATTCTCCTAAAATAACTCGGTGCAGGATTAACTTAGCGGCCCGACGAAACCGTCTTTTATTGAAAATGGACAGTTACGATCGGCATTCGATGAATACCGAATTTCCTTTGTTCGGGAGCATTTATTTCATGGAATTATCCTTAGCTGTTGGTACTCAAGTGCACTGTAGCCTTGTGAGTTGATCTATCAATTCGAAATGCTTACTAACTAACGCCACAAGTCATTCACTTTAGGCGAAAAAAAATGTAGTGAATAGTCCCACTATAAGCATCCATTTGATAGAATCGGTTGACCGGTATCGATCGCTATATTGGTTATAACTTTCCTGGGAGACGGGCAGTAGGAACGGCAGGCAAGTTTTGGGTAATCAATCCGCCGCACGCGGTTGTAGCGGACCATTCGACCGCATTTCTTTGCTTCCCTCAGAGTTTGAGCACATGAGGTCTGAACTAAACCTTGGTAACCAGTCAATAAATTGATATGCAGAAATCATTGCATCGACCAACATACCTACCATTACCAGACGTACTGAAAGTACATATATCTGAGCCTCTAGGAGTAACGGGAGCAAGAAATATCCAATCACTCGCCTAATAAACCAATATTTGTCGAAATTGATTGATCGGTATGGACCTATTTCTTTAAGCTGAGCATTGATTACATGGTAAATTAAACAATAACTGAATTTATCCGTATTGACCGATCGATACTGGTCGTTATATCTGCAGAGCAACTTCCATGATAGCTGCTTACCATGTTGTGTAAAAAGGTGCGAAGCTGACACACTTTCGATTACACAACAATCTAATAAGTACCACTATCGATACCTAGTAGTCACAGCAGCAGCAAACTTCCCGTCATTCCTGCTTTCAGAAAGATTGAACACCCTAGGTTAGGGTTGAGCAAAGTCAAGTTAAAGCAGTCAAATAGACAACCGTAGCAGTTTTGAACACTAGGACTGCCCCTTAGGGATTTGGCCCCACCCACCATCTGAATCCTTTTACACAGAATTTGGCCTCTCTTCCGTCCCTATCCACTTGCTCCTAGACCTCTAGCATGTTTTTCAAAACAGGAATAGAGATTTTCGATCGAACTCCGCCCACTTTGAAACTTGTCACGCCTTTTGTGAAGGTTTGACCTTTTTTCCTCAATTCGCTTCTTCCCAGTCTCTACATTTGAAGTTTTTGAGCAGGGCAAGATATTTTTGATCTAGGGTCCACCTCCTTTGAGGTACATAGATTTTCAATTCAAGCTTTATCATCCAAGGACAAATCCCACTTTTTATAAAGATTTGACGCTTTTCCTTTGGTGCATATATTAACTTTTCTTCGGATCTCAAAAACGATTTTGAAAGGGAGCGTAACATTTTGTTCTAAGCTCCTCCCACTTTCGAACTCATATTATCTACCATGGATGGTTGTCGTCTTTTTTTGCTTTGATAACGCCCATTCCACCCACTTCCCGCCCAACGTGGGACGAGGTTGGATCGTGTGTGCTGCAAGAAACTTAGTGTGTAATTGTAAAAGCTTAGCTTTGTGCTTCTTTCAGTGGTGACAGAAAACGGCAAGCAAACAAACAGACCCATCAAACTTGTGGTTTATGTAAAGCAAGAAGACACGCGAACATATAGGCTGAAATTGTCTTTCCTGTGTAGTAAGGATATCGTCACAAGCCTGTTATTTTATTAACTGAACACTTTGGCGCAAGATTGAATGAGCTTTTTGATGGTGCGATTCTTATATGATGATTTAGAACACGTTGAGGCATCCTTCTGAGTAGGCCGATTACGTAGGGACTTCAAGCCATTGACTAAAATATTTCTTTTAAAAGCAACCTATTGGCTAAAATATGATATTTCTTTTGAAAACTCTCAATAGGCTCATCAAGCTGAGTACATGCTAAAAAATTTTGCCGGTGGTACCAAGCTCAAACGGGTGTTTTAATGATTTTTTCAAAATAATTCATAACGACTACTGAGTTTTACATTGGCGGCCAACAAAGCACGAGGCGAAATTAAACACAGTTGGCTCCATGTCCATATTTTAATACTCCTCCCAAAAGGAATTTGAGAACCAGAAGCAATTTCGAGTTTACTTGCTGTCGCATTCTTACGACAATAGTTTTCAGAAGCCGAAGCAGTCTTTCTTATTTTTTGATGAGCAAGTATTAGGTCACGAAACCGGCTTAGCCGATGTACCCTCACAGAAGGGACGAGTTGTCATGGCGTTGTATAGGCTGTTGAGATTTCACTATTCGCAACGTGGCGCTCATGTTTCACAGTGGCAGCTTACTGTAGCACAGTTGTACGCAGTGGGTCCACACTTGAACAGCTCGTCCAAATACCCGTTCCATGCAATGTTTGACGTCAAATTCTTGTAGAGCCTATAATTTTACAACTTTTTGAAAGCTCTATATTGTCCAAATGCGCCGATTTTCACGTATACTTCGTCACTGATTCAAAACATGCCTTCCATTGTTAATCTGAAGCGAGATGCCCCAAAATTATCCTGAACTGTGCCTCCAAGCAAAACTGTTAGAAATCCTGCGTTGCCTGTATCTCAGATCTTACCCATGCCCCACGGCAAACCTTTGCAAAATATCCCACTTGTTACTTCCAGTCATATCTAAGTTCCAGTAATTTCGAAATCAATCTAAGGGCTAACTGGCTGCTTTCATAGTCCACGATTTGGCACGCGAGCGAGCGATCGAGCGCTTGTGGTGGCGCTTGCCCGGATATCGACCAAAATACAGTCGAAAACAAGAGCCAAGCGCCGCCCCACTCGCTCCGTCGCTCGCTCGCGAACCAAATCGTGGACTATGAAAGCAGGGGTAACGGAACTTCTCCCCTATCGCGGCATACTCCCTTGCGGCATGCGGCAAATGTCACTGCAATTACCGTACTCCCGCCAATCGATAGCTCGCGATATTTTTCCTTGACTGGCCTGCTTTTTCATTGGATTTTATCGTTTTTTCTCCTGTTTCTTCTTAGTTTTCATGTTTATTAGACTTGGTCAATCAAAATGACTTCTCCTATATAAACGACGATCAAGACCACATTGGAATTGAAAAGAGCGGCCAGCCAATTCAAGTAATTAAAGGACTCCCTACCTCACAAATTGCGCGCTCCAATCTTCCATCGCATTCCTGCGATACGCGGCGGGTGCGGCGTGTGCGACGCCGTGTTAGGGGAGAAGTTCCCGGACCCNTGAAAGCAGCCACTAAAAATGGTCTTCGTCTTGTGTCTGTTTTCTACAATGGGTACCCTTTCCTCATGAGGAAAAGCAATCAACTTGTATCAAATGGAAACTACAGTCATATAGTATGGATTTTGGTAAGCAGTTGTCGTACATATATCTGATACTTTTAACCTTTTATTGACAGGTGTGCTCCACCAGTTGCGCTTCATTGTATTTAGTAGAGGCTTGTTATAGTTCGAAAAATCTGCATTATAATGTAGGAAATAATCACTTCAAGAATTGAAACATTTCTGTTGTCGTACATATTTTTTCAGGGTGTCGCTAGTGTACTGGCATGTGATGCGCTATCATACACGTATGGTAGCGAGTTCGAAGCCCGCATCGATATCCATATGCCTACCAAGCCCTCCATCCTTCCGGAGTCGGTATGTTGGTACCACACTCCCGCAAGTCATAAGCCATAAAGGCATTCAATGTGGCACTACTATTCTGATGGAATTCGAAGGGTCCGGGAAGTTCTCCCCTAACACGGCGTCGCACACGCCGCACCCGCCGCCTATCGCAGGATTGCGATGAAAGATTGCAGCGCGCAATTTGTGAGGTAGGGAGTCCTTTAATCATTTGAATTGNCTGGTCGCTCCCTTCAATTTCAATGCGGTATTGATCGTCGTTTATATAAGAGGAGTCATTTCAATTAATCAAGTCTAATAAACATGAAAACTAAAAAGAAACAGAAGAAAAAACGATAAAATCCAATGAAAAAGCAAGCCAGTCAAGGAAAAATATCGCGTCCTATCGATTTTCGGGAGATACGGTAATTGCAGTGACATTTACCGCATGCCGCAAGGGAGAATGCCGCGATAGTGGAGAAGTTCCGTTACCCGAATTCGAATAGTGGGGCGCATCCTTCAGACGCGGTTGATCAACGCTAGGACTTCATCATTTTATACTTTTCACTGTTGTTTTAAGCTGCAATATTGATCTTGTGAGATCAAATCTTGCCAGTGAACCTGGCCAGGCTTACGATCTCATTGGGGCAAATGGAACAATACTCGCAGAACACTTGTCATTTGTCCAGCGGGATTCCCAGTAGCAGGTGATTGCGGCTCATCCCATCAAGCTGTCTGCTCTACAAGCTTATCATGTCCTGCGGCTTATTGTACTTGTAGCTTTTCCCCTTCAAGTTCTCCCGGCTAAGACGATAGATTGCTCAGTTTTCCAAGTAAGGGTTCATTGTAAAGCACAATATAGCACATTGACTGGATCCACAGTTTATCTTTTACAAAGCGATTGATGCCACTATCGAGTGTTATCCAGTTCTTACGCAATCCTTCCAGTACTGGATTTTCCTGAGAGAACGGAACACAGTCATCGCATTCTTTTACCCTACTATTGAATGGGGTGCGCTTCGTTGCGCGCGTCCGGCGAAACTAGGTCACGCCTCGGCCGCCGCATGCGGCAGGTCAGCTTGCGATACTTGACAGATATCGCTGTTGTCTGTGGGGCATAGATTTGCGCTTGATCCACGGCACTTAGCTCAAAAAGAAGATAACATGGACAAATGCAAATCATTCGTTCCACTGACACTTGCTGATTGCTACTAGCCTATAAGCCCTAATACTTGATTAAGGTTAATTCGTGTTGACATTTGAGTAGGATTTGGTTCACAAGCAGAGGCACTGTCCAAACCTGAGCGCTCTACTGTTGCAATCTATTTCCGGATTACATCTTTCCAGGGAAGCCAACAGTGCCTCTAAGTCGTTGAATTAGGCGTAATGTTCATCACTATGAACAGGACTAGTTCTTGTACCTAGTGGTAAGTTTTGTTGGGCCTCTGTAGAACAGAGTAGCTGACCAGCAAGTGAGGTTTGTTGACTTTTCAAATTGCTTGATTCACATTGCATCAAAAGGCAGACAAAGCTTCTTAAAGGCACTGTTCACGAAAAAATGGTTTCGGAGATTTGCACATGGTTTGAATTCGAAGCCCACTCTGATACCATTTGTGCAGGAATGAGGTCGAAAAACGGCTGGATAGGGCACAATAAGGGCAGGAACAGTGGGGGACGTTAAGCCTCCGCCCCTCGCTAGGCTGACTACTTGTTCTAATTGTCCTTTACCACTTTCGCATTGGAGCGAAGTTGGTGAAAAATCGATAAGCTTGTTGGCGAATTGCCAGGTTCTAGACTGTAGTCTAAATCAGCTTTTTGGGTGTGTTGTCTGTATTGCAGACATTGCGTCGCCTTCGTGCAATCTCGCTCGAGCACTCCCTAACCGCAGTTTTTTCAATGTGAAACTCGTCCAACCCCCTTTCCAGCTCTTTTTTTGACCGTTTGTAATTCTTTTTGTTCGTCGTTTCTTGCGCTTTTTTCGTTGTTATCGCTTTATTCTAGAGTAGTTCTATCAATTCCCGTCAAAAAAGGGTACCCTAACTTTTTTGTGAACGGTGCCTTTAAACAGCACCCCGTGGTGTGTCTATTTCCAGGTAGCTACTCCTTTTCCCATTATGATTTTGGGTGCCGCCCAAACCATGAACCTGAAGTTCTCGGAATTTTTTAGGGCGGCTGCCTTTAGAAAGAATATCAATTTTAGAATTCCGTGAGTACTTCGTTCCTCAAACACATGATTTTTTATTGCGTTCGGGACTGGTTCCATAAGTTATAGACGACTATGTATTTTTATAGTCCCTCGCCATGAAGTAAGAACAGTCTGCAATAACTGTTATACAGTCATTTGAATGTACTGCCTACTTTTTGCCACAATCAGGGGCAACTCCGATATGTTCCATGGCTGATGTAGAAGTAGCTAAGAAATTCCCCATGGTTTTTCAAAATATAGCTTCAATCATAGACATCCATCAAAGATGGAGGCACTTTCACCGTGCAAATAGACCGCAGTTCAAACTTTTAGTACTTTTGAGAACGGCACGATTTGCTACCAATCAGTGTCGTGACTTTGACGGATTTCCGACAATATCACAGTTTCCTTGTCTTAAGTCTTTGTCTAACTCCTTTTTCCTGTAGTCTCACCCACCAGGGTCATAACGGGAAGGGTATGGGTACATACGTGCGTCTGAGGATACGCGCGGCGAAGTTCGTAACGATTTTAACGACTTTAGCGCCTATCTTTGGGGCCCAAACTTGAAGTAGAGTAGATCAGTAGGATTGGCTGACCCTACTAACGTACTCTACTTCGAGTTTGTGCCCGAAAAATTGGCGTCAGATTCGTACAAATCGTCACGAACTTCGTCGCACAAGTTGCCGCGCGCATCCTCGGACGCACGTAAGTTCCGTCCCCCTGACGGAAACGATTCTTATCGTTATTTCATTCTATTCCTTAGAGTATTTCATCAGAGCAGTTTGATGGCATAGCTCACAATAAAAGTGGCTTAGGGGACATCTAGTTAGAATAAATTTGTGGCCCCCTCGTATACCATAAGTGGGGCTGACAAGCTTGGGTAGGTGTTACGAAGGTTTGAAGATTGTCTGTCCCGTGTTTATGCGCGGACGAGTTTCACCGGCATTGTAGAGAAAGAGTAGCTCAAACAACTTGTCATGACCCATAGCAACAGTGAATGGCATATATGGACAGTTTTGGCTTTAGTTGCCAGCTTTTTACGCAATAGCAACAATTGAAATCTCGTCCAAATCCAAACTCGTCCTTCCATGTCACTTCCGTCATAGTAATCTCGTACAACCTCTATTTTCAATACTTTTGGATAGCCTTATTTTCCACGATAACGGCCAATTTTCTCGCTTATTTCACCACCGATGCGCTATTCCCACCCACTACTTCCGCTTTTCAACTTAAGAAGGGTCCCTCAAAATAATCGTGAACTGCGCCTTCAAATACCAAGAGCAATGTCTCAATGGGGGCAGATGTAAGTGTATTCCTGTATCGATTTGATCTTCTAGACGACTTTTTGTGGATTTCGTCATGGCAAGTGGAACCTGAAGGTAATTAAGACCACTGCGGTCTGCCAAGTTAGGATTACTTTTCTTGATGATAGTTCTTGATAGTTTTTTGACGAATTCCTTTAATATTTTATACCACCCTGGCTCCCACGCGTTACTGCGCGCCTGACAACAAATCGATGATTTTGCGCAGTGGTTATATTTTATGGTCTCTCTCATGATGGTCGTATCTCTTCCTAAGAAAAAATCTCTGCTGAAATTTATTGTTAATAGTTATCGAGCTTTTAGAGATATCTTGTCTTTATGATGAGGATCTCACCCCTGAGATCCTACAAATATCTGCCCACGATTTTCAATCATCCAGCGAAAGGCTGCTTTCAGACTTTACCGATTCATCCGTCCGTCGGCTGTCCGGCGCGTTGCGGTCGCGTTGGGTACGTGCGACGGCGGCCCTAGCCACTTGTTGGCACGCGATCCACTGATCCAGCGTTGAGAACAAATTGCTAGCGACCGCCATCGCACGCACGCAACGCGCCGGTCGGACGAACGGACGTTGAAGTCTGAAAGCAGCCAAACAGGCCTTGGTAATGTTCACCTCACCATACTTTGCTACCTTGATATCTTCTTCCATCTTCAGGGCTAACTCCATTTTTTTAATCTTCGCGACGCTGTGTGGACAAGGAAGGGACCTTACGTAATACTACATAGTTTGCTGTTTACTTCAAGTATATCCGACAACCGAAAACATTCTGCTCTACATCCATCTCTAGGGCTACTACACACTCCAGCCAAGGTTTCCTCTGATCCTGGGCGATATAGAAACGAGTCGTAAAATTTCGTGAACGCATTTCACTGTTCAAGTTTTGACATTCCCTTAGAAATGAGCCACGAACTGTCTCGAACACCGAATTTCCTTGCTCTGTTGCTTCATTTTGAGTACTGTTCGCGCACCGAAGGCAAGCGTTTCCCATTTTATTCAAAAGCCTACTCGTTCTTTCATTCTCTTTCGGATCCTAAACTATACTGAAATCCATGTACAGCGTGTGTGACTGGGTCGACCCTTGCTTATTTCAAAGCACGCCTACTAGTCACCTGTGTCCCATCTACATATTTATATCGTCGTAGAAAATCCAGAATGGTGTAAAGACGCCCCTTTTCAGTACTATTTCGCGAGTGGAACTCTCTATATTTTTTGGATGCCTCTGCAGTGGATCTTGACAGAAGATGAAATTTGGATGTGTTGCAGTCATTTTGTAGATTCCTTGGAGACTGGAATATATGGAACTGAGGGTCCCCCTATTGTGGTACTGCGCTTGTCCTTTCGAAATAGGACGCCGACTTCAGCTTTTGACGACGACCCATCTTTATTGGGACCTCGACTAATCCAGCTGTCATTAAACATTGGCGGACTTACCAGAAGTAACTACCTTTTCCCTTCCAGTGAACGATAGCATAGGTATATGTGAGGCTGACTGAGTTGATCTTCTAACTTGCTCCTTTGGTCGACAATCAAATGGTCTCTTTTCAAATGGACGTGTCATCATGCCTCGTTTTCCTCTACACAGTTGTAACCCCATAGTCATCAACTCTTTCCTACCTCTTCTTCTACGAAATTTAGCGCTGTCACAAAAGCTAATACTTACCCCACGTCAGATGAGCATACTCGTAGCATTCCGAAAGCTACGGATTTTAAGAACATTTCTTGTTCCTTTTTTGTGTATCCCACATTTACCTTCTGAAATGAACTAAAGAATTCAAGTTAGAAAATCAGGGACTTTGGCTTAACGAGATCTGGTAATCTACACGGTCTAATGGATAGAAAACGATTCCAACTTTTTGACTCATCCCTAGTCACGTAGCCAGAATCCAGGCGCACCTGAGTTTCTTATAACCAAAGATAGGGTTGTCCATAATGTTCTCTTAGTTTGATCCTGTATCCTGCCTTGATTTGATCCACGGCCTCGTTGTAGTGGAATTCTTCGAATGAAAGTCGTCAGTATATTCTAAACGGCTCGTATACAATCGAGCTACGTTCGTAGTCTTCTTCAGTGCTGAGCCATAGGCCTAAATGCTTTTTCTTTTTTAATACCGCCGGTTTATTGTCGCTGGGCTTTGTGATTGCTACTCCTTTCGCTTAGTCCTTCAGTTCGGTCTTTATGCAAGTGATAATATTAAGATTTCTGGTATGGCAACATCGTTTCTCTCTTGAGCATGGACTTTCACGCTGCTTTGCTTGGATGGCTCCAATTGACCAAGGGTTCACTAAAGCTGTTGAAACTTGACATGATGCCGTAATCGCCAGGGTGTTGGAGGGCGACATGGGTGGAGGGTCGCAATGAGTGTAAGCGTCTCGTGGTGGAACTGTAGGAGAGCGCAATAGCGAGAGATGGTGGCGAGGCCAGTCAGCCAGCCATTTATCGGTCGATATGGAGGCAGCTGATCGGGACGGATTGGAACTAGGTGTGGGGATGGATGTAATGCTAACGTATGACGAGGCTGCGGCGGTCGCGGTGGTGTCCGAGGAGTGGTGGCGGCGGCAGCAGCGGCTGGCGTCCTCAGAAAACTTTTCAGGTATGTACTTGGAGCACATTCGCCTTTGCTTTCCTCATGACACTCCTTCCGGCTGCCCTCCTCTGAGTCCTCTACGCTTTTGCTACCAGTGTCCGCTGTCGGTACCGGTAATTTAGACTGACCTCTTTTAGTGGGATTGTTCTGGAAAGTTCGTGTTGATAAGTACCAGCTCGACCCGCGGTGTGTAGCAGCAAACGTGATTGTTTTGTTTGGCTTGTTTATCGATTTTCGACGCAGGGTGTGTGAGTGGTATTTCTCGGTGTTTCGCCCGCACTGCTTCTTATATGGCTCGCCCACTTCGGCAGCTCTCATTTATTTGACCTTCTGACTCCCAGTTGTTGCATTGACCTCTTCATACAATACTTTCCCAAATAGGGACCTCTCCTGAACAGGGTCTTAATCCTTGTCGCCTTTCTATGCCAGATATGGCTCACAAAAATAGTCGGCCGCGTTAGATTCCAAATTCACAAAGCAGTATGGCCTTCATGTGTCATTATCGACCTCATAAAGACTTCATCGAACAACTTCTTTGCAGACAAAAGTTTACTGCTGTAATGCCTTAATAACGGAAATGCATGCGCATCCGAATCGATGGACAGTCGGTGAGAGGGAGAAGGGGGACTGACGGGTTTTGTTGATTTCCTCTGTGTGTAGGCTTGGTCGCTGGCAAGCATCACTTCTGTGGACAATTCAATAAATTTGAGGGGGAACTCGAAACTCGTCCCTAAACTCGTGGGGCATTCGATCTTAGAAAAAGTTTTGCCTGGGTCCTTCCAGTTTTCCTACCTGATCGGTCAGGACTTTCGTGTTTCG
Source organism: Haemonchus placei (assembly GCA_900617895.1). Lineage (NCBI taxonomy): Eukaryota > Metazoa > Nematoda > Chromadorea > Rhabditida > Trichostrongylidae > Haemonchus > Haemonchus placei. The sequence continues at coordinate 40,465 of UZAF01016485.1, forward strand.
CAATATCGTGTACTTTACCGAAAATTTTCGAAATTATTTCAAGGAACTTCTTTAACGGCCCTTAGCAACTCCTAGTCGTGACGTTCTTTTCTTCTTCAGAATGGACTATGGTTTAACAACGTTTTGGTGGGCGGGGATATGGAGGCTGTTCGACCAGAATGCTTATTGATCACGTTACCCAGTTTCCTTAATATTCGATTGAAGTGCAGCTATTTGTGAGCATAGATTTTGCGCAAAGGATGAACACAGAGTAGCAGTACCGGTATTGAGCCCCATTCCAGATTCAGATGTTGGGCACTTCGTGGTCGCTTCGTGGTGTGCTCGTATAGTTTACTTGGAAGCCGTCATCGGCCTCATCCAAAGCCCATTTATGGAGGCTGCAAGAATAAGCTAGCAGCGGGCGGCTCTGGTATCCGTTTGCTTTGGTTTTCAAGATTCGCTAAAGCAATCGTGGACCGGAGCTGCAAATCCCGTGGTGAACCATGGGTGGAAGGAGTTGGAGCAAACGTTCTGTCCTGTAGTCGACGTACATTGATATTTAATGAAGCTGTTGTATCGTACCTTGCTTCCACACTTCCCGTGTAGCAGGTAGAGGTGGGATAGTTGTCAGAGCCTTTCTTATTGACCGTTTCCACCGTCATTCCCCTTTGTGGCCGTGTTGATGCCCGACAATGAGGTGGGGTAGTGTCGAAGAGACATCAGTGACTGTCCGAGACGAAATTCGGATCCATTCAGGGAGGCCAACGTCTGTGCATATGTGCGCGTGGGTGTTACTTGGGGGATCCGCCCCATCGTATGTACTTGATCATCGCTGAGAGGTACGCAGCCCCTGCGTGACGGTAAATTTATTATGCAAGATATCCGTTCATTCGAGCGATTCTTTATTGGGAATTCTGTCCCCATGACAACTCTACTAGTACCGAATCCCTTGATTCCTCTTCTGTGTTGACCTAGTTCTTTCAACATATCTTCTTTTCTTTCAGAGATCTCTCCATATAGTAGAGTATCACTGAAAAAGAGGGGTCTTTGCTGGGATACAGTGTTCTGAAGCTTTGAAGGTATCTGATGGGTTTCACTGAACAAGACGTCACACAGGCGTTCCAGTGAAATCGATTCTTTCTAGCTTTGCTTCTTTTGGCTCTTCTGAAATATGTCTGAGTTTATTTGATTTATTTTGAATGGATGCGCTATACTGAAGGCACTGGCTGGGACCATTTTCGCTTCTTGTCAGTGCTCGCCTGGGCGAAAGGTTTAATCTGGATCTGTCGGTATCATCCATACAGAGAAAATCTTAGAATTAGGACAGACCAATAGATGGAAGTGAGCGCCGCATGCGGCTGTTTGTACCCAATCGATTGTCAGGCTTTCTACTTCTGCCAAACAGATCTCATTCACACTTTGACCTGCAAATGGCCCCATGGTCACTTAGTTGGGGCATTGTACTGTTTCTCTAGGGACTTACCGTAGTATTACAGTATAAGCACAAAGTAAATTCAGTGTTTAGATAGCCAAATACATTAAAATTACTACACTGGTGTTAATAAACGGTTGTGTGTTGTAATGCATGGAAGAGATCCGGGGGCCGGATTACCTACGGCGGAGTTGAGGTTGGGCTGAACAGTACCCACCTCCTGGAAGGTTACGGAGCTTCGCATCTTACAAATGGAACAGAACCACAATTTTTTGTACCAAATATGACATCGTTAAAATGTGACGTTTTCAGAGTAACGAACAGATCCAGTTTCCGGAAATTTTTCTTCAATAGACTTAAAAATTGTTCATAAGTCAGGAAATATTTCCTAGAGGGAATTGAAACTCCCCCGCGAATTCAGCAGCCATTATAACCATAATATTCTTGGATAGCGACTCCATGGGGAACGGCAGGCAGATATAGAAGTAACTAAATTACCTCTCCTAAAACTTTCGGGGCTCATTTTGAATCATCACCAAACAAGGAAGTATTTACATGAAGACCTATTGAGGTTCTGCTTCCATCAGAAACAGTAATACCCTGAAATACTTTTCCTAGTCATACGGGCGGTAAAATTTCATGATTGATTCGTCTTACCCTTTTTCTTAATGGCACTTCATGGTACTAGGTGCTATGTAATGGAAAATATAGTCGGAGTTGTGAGCTGTACTTCAGGGGGCTTGCGTTTAGGCCAAAAGGTTTTCTGCAAAGGGATCCACTGAAAAGAAAGGGTGACTGGTGGGGTTACATATTTTACCCTCCGATGTATATCATTAGGCTCTCAAAGGGAAAAGTCTCACATCCTCGCTTGACCATGCCCGGAGCGTGGTTGAGGATAGGAAGATAGGATAGGATATTGAAGGAGTATTGGGTAATCTGAAACTACTTGCTTCATCAAAGTCACGGAATGGGCGTTCGTTCGAGCAGAATGAAAGCAAGTGATATGCACTTATTTTCTGTTGTTCGATAGCATCCCCATCTTTTTACCAGGAATTTCATCATTTGTGCCAATAATTCTTCTCTTTTCCTCTGAACTTTTATCATCTGATGCTTTTCTATAAAACATTTCCAGTATGAAAACCATCTCCTGACCAGCCCATGAGTGCCCAATTGCTGTAGTATCCATTAAAATGGTTCCACCCTCTAAATACACGGTTGGTCCGGGGTCGCCTTTCAGAAGAAATCTCGCCGTAGTTCAAGAGACTCAACCTGCCAGCTCTGGGGGCTCCACTTACTAGTAATAGACATCAGAAGTAAGGTAAAAACGATTTTGCCAAGGTTATCATTTGTGCGAACAGTTGTTCTCTCTTTTTCTTTGGACCTTTATCATCTGATCTGAATACTCTTCTATAAAACTTTCTCAATAGAATGCCTAGCTTGTCAATGAGAACCCATATACTATACCATGCACCAGCAGAACGAACCGCCTTTTCCCAGATGAAACCTCGTCGGAGTTTAAGAGACCCGATCTGCNCAACTATAAGGTGAATGCGTGGCGCTCTAAGGAAAAAACAGTCAGTGTTCAGTAACTTCGTACCACAGAGAGTGTGAGACGGCATGGCAAAACGGCCTTCTAGCTATTCGCAAATGACCGATTCGATTCGTTGCGCAATATCGTGAGCACCCTTCCAGCCTTGGCTCATCGGCGCTTCGATGTCCAACCTATCTTAAGTGGGTTACAGCACTGGTGTCAGATAAGCTGACTTCCAATATCCATTCGATACCCAGAACTGAGTGCGCGGTACAATCTTTATGGCACTATCATATTGAGCTCTCCTTAACTCTCTTCCCAAATATCCTAATACAGGCAGTCAACTCGTTCATGGTCGTCGATTCAGACTGTCAACCAAGCCGCTGGAATCTTTGAAGTTTGATGAGATAAAGGCCCTATTGGTGCCTTCACGAGATAGTTAATGAAGTACTCAAATCTCAGTTCAGAATACAAAACAGATGAGGGATAGGCCTTTCATTTGTCAGGGTTGCCAAAAGTTCTCAACGTGATTTCGCCTAGTATCTAAACAGATTATGTTTATCAATAGAGCGAACGAAATACTGACCCAAACCTAGAGAGGTTCATCTACATAAGTATTGGTTTGATCACAAAAGGCTTTTCAAGGCCCCACTTCTACGTGTTACTTGGAATTACCTAATCAAGTACGCCCATTCACAATCGTACAGATTCCGATAATCATTTTTGTCGGGTTCTCGGATTTTTAAAATTTATTGTGGTTGGCTGTGTGTAGCCATACCAGTGTCAGTGTATTCGAACAACTTTCCCCTTGTTGCAATAGCGACCCCTAGTTGGCGTAAGTGAATAGGCAATGAGCGCATTGGTATTCGAGCCAGTCGAGTTTGCCTCCTGCAAGCTTGCAAATTAGAGATGATTCTGATCAACCTACTCTCTTCCGTGCTTTTTTATTCAGAAATTTTTATTATCACAGACGAAATTGATGGTAGATGGGCTGTAGCCCTTTGAGATCAGGCACTCACGAGCCTTGCACAACTCAAAGTTGTAAGATGAACCTGGATTATTTGAGTATGAATTCTTAATCTCTTGGTCTCTTCGTATGACTTCTATATCCAATCGAAACGCTTACCCAGTGAAAGAGTATTTCAAAATGATTCATTCGAATCTACAAACACCAAGAAGAAAGCGAAAGCTCACACCAAAAAATATCGTCATTACTTATAATTCTAATGTAGGCGAATTCCCGTTTCACTGGGACGATTTCTCTCTGCTTCGCTGATTAGGCATATTTTTTTCCAGATGTGGATTTTCACTGCATGATAGTTCTACTGTTGTCGGCCGAAACATTTTGGCTTACCTCTTCAACTCACTTCATTTTTTTGATCTTTGGCTTCGACCAGTTATTCAAACGTTCAACCTCAATTTCTAGCCGTTTCTTTTTTGGGGATCTTCCAATAACGCGAGTGTCAGCTTCTGTTGCAGAACACTACACGCTTTTCCATGGCTCTAGCGTTCACATCGACTCAGCATCCGCTAAAACGTGAATGTGGAACAAACGACTCAATTTCTTTGCTGGATTTGTTACTAGGACCGAAGCCTTTTGAATTTCGCCTTCCTCTTTATACTTAACCTTTCGTTTTTGTACTTAAAACTCCCTCACCTATTCTAATTTCTTCAGAAGCTCCTAGGAAATCTGGCAGTATTCTCGGAGATGTTTTTATTCGTGAAATCTTAAACTTGTAAGTATCCTTCGAAGACATATGGTTATCGAAATGAAATTTCTAGAAAACAAAAGTGACTTCAAATTTGGAGAAAGCATTGAGGTTCCATTTTTCCTTTTAAGTGATTTCTAATTCTGTGAATTTATCCTTGTTCCAGAAGGGAAATGGTGTAGTGGAAGGTGGCGCATTACTACACACGCATGGTCACTGGATCGAATCCCGGATCGGTAGCCGCTTAGGAAGAACAACCTCCCGTCCCTCGGGGTCGGTTAATTGGTTCCACACTCGTTGGAAGATAATTGCGTTGACTTGTACATTGACTGCACAAGTCACTGTACAGACCATGTGCGTATTTTATACGCCGATACGATTCTGAATGGAAATCGAGTGCGGGGCGCATCTCTCAGACGGGATTGATGAACACCAGCAGACTTTATCCTTTACCTTTTTCCCTTTATTTTATCTACATACTTCATATGCTTGGTATTGGGAAAGCTTTGACATGGTGACTTCCCTTCTTTTTCTCTTCGCCATTAGGGAACTAGAATAAGTGAGCAGCATGCGACTGTGGTACCTACTCTTACAGCATTTCGTAAACCATACCCTGCCCCAGACGGAACTGCTTATATGAACAGAACCAAAATAGCTTCTAATAGGCGGTTTCACCTACGTATCATACTTCTTCACCTACGGTAACAGAGGAGGATCATCACCCGTAAGTTAGAACAGAGTTGGTCCGTCCGAAAAGTAAACCCATCAAGATCTGTTTGTAGAAGAAAATACCAGAAGGGCCTCGTAAAAACATTCGATTTTCTGCAAGGGTTCGAAATCTTGGTCTTCTTTGGCAAGTCTTTCACTTCATCGCTCTCGCCGATGACCTCTACCAACGCGTTTATTGTTACCTACAGGTATAAATTTTGTTTATGAATTAGCTAACATTTTTTCGAAGGCGTCGTGAACCTTGCTGAGGCGAACGTGTGTCCTTAGCATCTCCCACTTTTCTTGACATAGGAGGCATCCGTTGACGATGGCGAAATATTCGGAGTTACCCATCTTACAATGTCATTCGGGAGAATAAGGTGGCACGTTTTCCAAAGTTCGAGCGTTCTGTTCAATGAGAGCCGACATTGGTGTTCAAGCAATGGTTTTGATTACTGGTAATAGGGACGTAGGTAACAATGTCTTTGTGATTTGGACGACTTGAATGGATACAGGGATCATCAGGGTTCGTTACCTATCAATGCTACCATTTTGTCCGGCTTTTATTCAACAAACTCAAATACGAGCTCATTCGAGGTGGTGATCCATGTGCTGCAGCTCCTACAACATCCTCCTACAGCTCTGGACGGTCACCATCCTCGGTTAAGTCGTCCCTCGAGTTGCTTCCTGCTGGCCGCTGTCGCACCGCACTCGCTCGCGCACTTCTGCTACTCGACTGGTCTAATTGTGCCCGATGGTGGTGGTGTCGTGCTGGTTGTCGGTGCAGGGGATTGTTGTCGTCTGCGTAACCTTATCGGCGATCGTCTCGTCCACCTCCTCTCTTTTTCGCCCGCTTCCTCACTCCATCCCCGGCTGCCGCACCGCCTCGTCGAAACGTCANCTATGTACCGACTCGTGATGAATGGTATTTATTCTGTTTCAGAAGATGCAACCCTCTAGGTTGGAAGAATTCCCATTTTGNATCCAACTTGTCTGCACCCCTCCTCCACAATGTACTTTCCACTCAAAACCATGGCTGGCAGCCCCCAGAAGTCAGCTGACTTTCTCTCTGGTTTTTCCTTCTTCTGTGAAAATCCTCTGGCTATTGACAAATCTGTCGTTGACCCCATATTTGTCAATCTGACCTCATAATCACTTCTGCTAGTTTTTTCTGGTTTTCTTGTCGGCGCGGCGACAATGGCGTTCCCTTGTGGTCATGGGCGGCGTTGCGCGGGTACACGAGCACCGACGAGAGACGCAGAGGAGTGGGAGAGCCGAAATCACACAGTTGCCACAAAGGGTTTGGAAAAACGAATCTTCACGGAATATCATCCTTCCCTAAGTGACCCATATTACCAGCTAGCGATCGGTTTCGTTTTTTCGGTTCGGGCATAGGGTATTCTGCAGTTTCAGAGCAAATTTGGAGATCTTTAAGGTCCTTATAGTGGAGCCCAAAAGTTTTACTTCGAAAAGTGTTCTAGCGTGAAGAGTTGGTGTGGAGAGGAGAAGCCGGATACCGGCGAGGAACTCTAGACTGTCACATTGCTAACCGGTTTGGAAGATATCCATTCTATGAATTAGTGTGCTATCCACCATGGTTGCCCGCTTGAGGGTCATTCAGGCAGTTTCCTTCATATGTCCCAGACCGTCGTATTTATCGATTTTCTGGTGTTGTGCTTTGTTGTCTTTTCTAAAGACCTGCTCGCTTCAAATCAAACTATGTACCGACTCGTGATGAATGGTATTTATTCTGTTTCAGAAGATGCAACCCTCTAGGTTGGAAGAATTCCCATTTTGTTGGTTCCACCCTAAATGGCCGGATGCCATCTGGAGGTTAAGTAGAACCTTACAGGGACGCCCGTTCTGCTTGAAAGACGAAATCGGCCCACATCCTGCGGGGAGACACACGGTGGCTATTAAATGTCTCTCGCATTAAAGTAATCAATAATGCGCGTTGTTTTTAAGAACTGCGTCCATTGACTCCCCGGACGGGGGCTGAAGATGATCGGGCACGACGATGTTCTACTCAACTGCAACTGCATGCCCAACTGTAGTTCCCCCATCGATTTATTCCTGATTCGTTGCGTAAAGCGAGTTTCTTGTCTCATTCCTAAACCTTCTACATTCCTCTGGGGTGGCCGGCCATTTGCTCAGCTGCCCCCAACGTTCCAACATCTATCCCCGTTCTCTTGTGCAGTACTGCTTACGCTACCATTCGGGTGAACATTTTCCGCTGATTAATTCTTGAAATTTGGTAACTCAGCCTCTTTTCTTGTGCTCAAAGTGTTGAATCGATCGGGAGAACCCTGGACGTAATCGTAGCTTGTTGCCAAATAGCGTTAAGATTTTCCCACACTGAATCAATATGAAAACCCATTCATCGTGGGGTAGATGGCACGAATTAACTGATTTCTCTCACTAAAACGTTCAATTTCATTGAAACCACGCTTTTTCTCTGGCGATGATAGGAAACGTCATCCCGCAACCAACTAAAGGATTGTCAATATGGTTAAACTGTAGAAGGGAATGTCTGGGAGTTGCATTCCCTTTGTTTAGGTAGCATTCTGCCAAACTCCTACCGAACTCCTTCTTGATTGTCTCCTTTGAGGTGGAGTGGTTGAATGGTTGGCAAGGAGCAGCGTTGTGGGGGTTGCTGTCGGTCGATTCGTCACTTGATTACCTCTTCGGAGTGCCCGTTATCGATTTCCCCGCTCACTTGACGCCTCTTCACCTAGTTCACCAATCAACCGCTTGATTGGTCGGTAGGTCGCGGGGCGCCCCGAACACGCCGTTCAGCTTCTGGTCACTGGAAGCACCCAGGTAGGTAAGATGTTCAGGTAATTTGGCATCTCATCATCGTCTATTGTGAAGTCCAGGTCATTAGCGAACTCTCTTCGCCATTGGCAAGATTTGCTTGACTTCGTCCTTAGAGACGGGCACGTAAACAACACATTGGAATGAATGCATACGCCTTTATGCTCAAATTCTCAAATTGTAACCATTATATACAATTACTTTATTCGTTATGTTCTATCCTAGCCATTATACTTTCCAAAGAGGAAACTTGTTTACAACTCGTACTAAACCTTTCCTTGGAAAGTGAGCTAGCAAGTTTTTATAGTTTCCCATTACTTTAATGAATTCTAGAAACAGTCTATGCATATCTAAAAGACGAAGAGCTTTAACAATTTTCTCGTGTCGTGTTCATTAAGGCTATCGAATGTTATCCATGCGCTATGAAGGGACTTATGTGGGAAACAATCTGTGTATGATAGAAAATCATTCTCAAAAGTGTATTTTTTGTTCCCGTTAGTGTTTTTGTGTTGCAAACCTTTATAGTTTATACTACTTTTACACCAAGGAGTAGGTGGATGAGCGATGATTTCTTTACAGTTTTGATCAGGCCCTCGCAGTCGTTTTGCCAGGAATTCGTTCAAAATCACTGGGTTAAAGGGCCTTCAAAAACATTACTTCAAAGGGAAATAGTATAAACGGGTTGAAGGCAAGGTCAACACGTCCCTAGACGGGAGGTCGAACTTTCTCACTTCATAAATGGTTTTGAACTTCTATGGTTCTTGATTTACGTTTATTTTATTATTTCATGGATCCCAAACGGATCTGTAAGATCCACAGCACGAAAGACAGCTCATTGCCTACTTTCTGGTCTGACGGTATATCTGTTTGGGCTGAGTTTTGAAAAGTATAAATACGTTCTTCTTGAAAATCATTTGTGTCTTTTCACTAAGACGGCTTGTTTTAGCTTGCCCCACTCTTTACAGCGTGGTTTTCTTCGTTCGAGTAGGTGATGTCTTTTGATGCCACGATCGTTTTATGCTGGTCGCAATTTCATTTTCTTGATGGTCACCAAAATGGTTTAATGTAGTACTTCCACTCATTTTTTGTTATTCTTGTTCCTGATAATATCTATTCTTTCCAGTGATGTGATGATCACGACCTGGCATCACAACACGTCAAGTGTTTATCTATTTTGCTTGATGTTAATATAGAAAACACGAAATCATATTGCCTGTCCCTCCCACACTTGATCATTCTTAGATGTCCACTTTATTAATTAACTTTGAACGGACTCAATCGGTTGATCAATTCCCATTTACAGTCTCCGTACCTTCTTCATTTCTTTTCATATTTTTCTCTTCATGGTTTTCCGTGTCTCTTTTCGGGACGTTGAAAAGGACGTTGTTTTTTTGTTGCTACTTTGCTTCCGAAGCGTATTCAGTATGTAGTATGTGACCTCCGGATCTTCTCGCGAAAGTTTCTTAAAAGTCCTCTTCGTCAAAGACCTTCTTCATTCTATTCGAGATTATAATGGCATACTCTACATATAATGTTTCTCTATGGCAATTTTTTGCTCAAAATTTCTTGGTTTGTACCAAAGGTATGTATGTGTGCACTTGGAATAGTTCGAACTAAGGCGTCTATCCTCATATATCACTGACTGTTTTCTTCTCAATTATTCTGTCATCATGCCTTTTCGTGGAAAGTTTCTTTACGAAGAAAAACAGGCCTAGATAAGGGCGACATGTTACTGGAATCTATTCAACAAATTGCTCTTCACTTTGGACGTCCACTTAAATATATCAGAATATTAGTCCAGAATCCTGACGCATATCGCTCAACTAAGGACACGGGCCCTTTTTGTCTTCAATTGTTCAAGACATGCAGGATTGGCCCGAATCGTCCCAAATTTTCTTCACCTTTAAGCCAAGTTCAAATGAATCTATCGCTTCCAAGGATAGCCATTTGGCGTTCCATCCGAACGAATGAGGACACTATACGGGAGATGTTGGAGAAAGCGCTCGTCTGAGCCCCCAACGCAAATCTACAAAACGGGCGTTCGTCCCTGAAAACATGCTTAAATCTTGGGATGAATGCTTAGGTTTTTGAGAAAGGGCTAACTATTGAACAAACACTATCATTTACACATTTTCGGTTTGAGTCATTTTCGTTGGTGAGAAAAAGTTTAACCCTAATGCTCCGGATGCATTTCGTTGCTTATGGAGGAACCTCAAAAGAGGTATAGCAATAAGTAGAGTTTCTGGAAATTGGAATTCGCTTTCCTCCTTGCTATAAGGAAACTCATAAGGATCGAGAATCGTCCCAGTTTTATCCATTGTCATTCCTAACTGTAAAGCTTGATTAGCAGCAGGGCTTTGCTACAATCCATGTCTGTCGTTTTACTGGCGAGTGGCTTCAATGTAATGAGCTAGAGAATGGCCAATTTGTTCCGCTGTCTTTAACCTCATCGGAAACCCTATGGAGCGTCATCGTCAGGGTTGTTTCCCTGTACAATCTGCACTGCAGCAACATGATTGAGCTGAAGAGCTGCGAAGGCAGTATTGTCTACTTAGGACAAAAACAAGGAGGCAAGTGATGCCTATCATGTCCAAGGCATATATTGGTATACAAATCGATTTCTGAACTTATTTATGCTTCTACTTTTTTGCATTGTGTCTTTTACGACGAAAAATTCTTTTCATCAATAAAAAAAACATGTATTTCTGCCTGTGTGAGGTGGAAGAAAATCAAAATTGTTCCTTTAGGCAAAAATTTTGACGTAAAAATATACCTTTGATACGCATTGTGTGTTAAGATTGTCATTGATGCCTCTCGTTTTTTCGTGGTCGTATGTGTCGTTCTGCCTCTCTTTTAGCAACTTTTTCGGTCTTTTCAATGATTAGTATTTTTTCTTTCAGCTAGTCTATCTACGACTGGTTATTCCCGACGATTTGAAACTGCACTGAATCGTCGGACAAAGTGATAGTTTCACTCTTACTGATGAGCCTGTGATAATCCGTTTACTATTACTGATCTACGTCTACGTCAGCCTTCCGGTCAAGAAGCTACACCTGAGAGCCAACAACATCTTCTTGTGTCTGTCTATCGATTACACATCGAACGGCTATTATTGATCTTTCGGAGCGGTTTCGCTCGATGACCATGGCACACGTGGACAGTGAACGTCCTATGTCGAACGGATGCGAAAATAATGGTGATGCTATGCTCGAGCCAATGGACTTAAGCTCTCCTGTAAGTTCTGTGCTTTGAACTAATATTATTTGAGAATTATTCATCATTCAAAAAATTTTTATTGCTTCCGTCTTGGGGTTGTTAGAAATGGATCGAATAAGTTTTTTTTGATGAAGATATTTCACCCGTGTTTCATGAATTTTAGGCGCGATTCAGTAAGGGGTTTTCGTTATAATTATCCGAATCAGTAGCGCACCCTTGCATTGACCTCAAGGATCATAACAGGCCCAGTACTATTTCTAGAAAGTGGGAAGAGATATCACAAACTCAGTCTGACAGAGGGGATCTATCCGTGATTGTAGGCAAACTGCGTACAGAGATAGGTGTCGCGTGCCCTTTCACGATTCACCACCGAAACCCGCTGTTTTACCAGCCTAACCCTTTTGTAGACTGGATAGTGGCCAGTAATGCATTACCACATATACATGGTCCAGGGATCGAGGCACAGTCGGGATTCCATCAAAGCTTTCTATCCTTCCTGAGTGGGTTATCTGGTACCCGACTCGTCAAAACACTGGCTGATACATCGGTTGGCGCCCGGAATTAATTTTGCAGGATACATACATATTTAAATCGCTGCTCATTTTGAATGGAAGTCAAATGCGAAAGCGCATTTTTCGAGCGGGATTCACCGCAAAAAACAAAAAATCACCCTTTTGAATTTTTTGTATGCTTATCTTCACCAATTTATCCACGTTAGCGCTTTCAAATATCCCCTGCTAATACCATTCCAGTACAGTGGCATTCCTAACATTCACAGAAAACTCCGTTTCTAGGTGATAACATCCAAAGGATATAATTTTGGGGCTTTAGTCAATCCCGTTGAGGGATGTGACCACGCATTCGACTTTCATTCGGAATCGTAGTGGCGTATTGAAGCGGTGTGGCTTATACAATGACTTTCGGTGGTCAACCGTTGTATAAGTCAGTGTTTTATCCTTCTAGACAAGTCTGGTACCAATTAACCGACCCCGGGGGAAGGAAGACTTGGTTGGCCTAAGCGGACATTGATCCGGGATTCGAACCCGTGACCATACGTGTGTTAAGTGCGCCACTGGCCACTACACCACCGCCCTGTTTTAAGTGATAGTGATAGAAAATTCAAAAAAAAACAGCTCATCAGAACTGGACGCGTTTTTGACTTGGGTTATTCACGTAACCGCAATATTCATGTAATGTCAGAGTTGAGGAAGGTTATCATATCTTCACTTTGGGAATATCATATCTTTCCAGCTTTCAATTTGAGTCCTTTGTTCACCAGAAAGGGTTGTTCAACTCAAACACATTATTCACTTCAGATGCCTAACGGTACTCCAACGAAAACATCGCTGGAATTCGCTGATGGCCAGTTGTCACCTGCGTCGTTGCGACGTCGCAGTACTCGTGCCAGTGCGCTGAAAGCGCAAGAGAAGATTAAACTCAAAGATGATGTAATTGTCACGGCGAACATGGATAGGGTATGTTATTAGTGAGCAGCAGATGTTTTTAAGTAGTTACCTTAGTCATCATTACAAGTAATAATTTGGTGCCATTGCCCTATAGGTGAAAATGTAATGGGGGAGTGGGTAGGCAGAGATTTGGTGGGGGAGGGGGCCAGTGCCAGTGTAATGAGTAATCAACTATGTGTTACTTGTTGATCTTTGTTATACTAGAATTGTATCAGGGACGAAGATTAGAATGGGCAGCGGCCGTCTGAGCACTTTTAAGCGGTTCGGACCGGAGGAATGTAGTTTTTTGATTAAGCTTAGGAGGGTTGGAGCACTGGGGGAGGGTTAGATGATCACTTCGTGCCAAAAGCTGAAAACTCGCCCTTTCCAGTGCTCCTACCCTCCTGCCCTCCTGGAGGCTTAGTTAAGAATTGTATGTGATTTACACGTGATTATGATTTTATAATACGGAATAACACGCAACACTGTGTTAATTTATACTAACACTTGTGTGTGTGCCCCCCCCCCCCCCCCCCCCCCCCCCCCCCCCCCCCCCCCCCCC
>UZAF01016485.1:60660-79613 GCA_900617895.1 Haemonchus placei
AAAAAAGAATCCCTTAGGAGACTACTAACGGTGATCCGTGCATTACGTCTAGAACGGAACATATGTCTGTAACAGCATAGATTAAGAGAAGGTCTCCGGGTGGACCCCGGCTTGAAATACCAAAAGTAGGAAGAAGTTAAAAGCGTCTTACCTCTGAGGATCCTATAAGCGAGCACCAAATCTGCAAAAACACGCCTATAAAGAAGACTTTTCAGACCTAGCTCTCTTAGCCGAATACTGTAAGCCGGCATTGTCCTAGGATAACCAGGCTCAGGGAAAACTCGAAAATACACCAATCTAGTAAAAGTCATTTGCACTTTCTCCACTTTGGTAATAAGCTTCTTAGTATGCTATTTCGATATAAAATTCTTGGGCCTGGCTCATTTGTGAGTGTACTTCAGGATGCAATAGTTTGTTAGCCCCGGCATAGATGTAGTCTCACCCCATATTCAATGGTTCAGCGTTCATGATTCTATTGTCTACCTCTTTCCAGGAGTTCGAAAAGCAAATAGCCGATGGTAAGCTAGAGGCGGCCCTTGCTGCTGCTGCGCAGGCGCACGCAGCAGCAGCCGCTGCAGCGGCAGCCTCATCAGCCTCCATTGCCTCCACCAGTCAAGCGCAAAACTTGAGTACAAAACCTAATCCATTGCAAGGGACACCGCAACGTAGCGGGACCAGTACACCGACATTGCGTAAGGCAGCTACCCCGGTGAGTAGTTGCTGCACTCTTGCTACTGTGCTATTTTTCATAATGTCAGAATAATTGTTTGAGGTACCACCTTCCACGACCCCACTTTCGAAAGTTGGTGCGACATCTTCAGGCACGACTTCTAATCCTCCATCCCTGAAGAAATCGAGTAGTGCTCCTGGATTAAATATGGTGAATATCGTTGAAGCTTTGGTCTATTCATAACTACTTTCTCGATTTCGTGTGAAAGGAACTTTGAGAAGTTCCTAAGGCTACGATTTCTAATTTTTCTCGTATTTCTCGCATTGTGCACTCATGAATCTAGTTCTGAGTGCTTCTTGCATGCTACACATGCTTAACAGTGTCACCTTCACTCCGAAGGCTCGAAGGTAGCTCTCCATAATAATAATGTTGAACAAAATAGTCCTCGTTTCCCCCAGCTTGTATTCCCAACGTATCTTTTCCGGATTATTCAAATGGCTGGGAAAAATCTTATTCGCAAATGGCGTCAAACGCGTGACCTTGCCAGGGTGTCCTGTTGAGGCAGATTTTGGTAAGAAAAAACGGTCTGGAATGTTCTATCAACGTGCATTAAGGGAATAGGGGGACATCGGTGTTGAATGTTTAGAGTTCATTTCGTCTCGTTTCTTCTAAAACTAGGGCGGTATGTATTGGCGGTATTCACATGTGTCACTATAAGAAGTCCTGCCCGTAGTTCCGTAAGTGCACCAATGCTCACGGAATCTGGAATGTTGTCTTGATCAATCAAGCAAATTTATGATGCTTTTCACCTCACCTATTTTTCCAGTATCTGTTGGGAGATTTTAGGCAGCAATGCAACAGCAAATGGCAGCTATGCAACAGTTAGTTCGCGCAAATCCAATGATGGCGATGGCAGCCACTCAGATGGCGGGTGCTGCAGCTGCTGGCAATCCTATGGCAAGCATGATGCAACAGGTGGGCAATGAGAACGGAAATAGCTTCATTACTCCAGCACTGATGTAGGATTTCGCTACATTGTAACATATTTTTCAGATGTGGAATCCAATGATGTTGCAGGCGGCTGCTACTCAAATGCGCTTGCAGCAACAACAAGCGCAACAGCAGGTATTTCTTGACATATGAACTCGTTGCTATATATCATGCTGTCTTGTAACTTATCATTTTTTAAAGACTTTGTGGAGAAACTTATCTCAAGTGGTAGTAATAACCAGTAGTCATTGTCTTTATTTGCCTTACTGATCAAGGACTTGCTTCCATTTACTTCCCAGTCTGTGCTTTGATGTCCTAGGCACTTTGGCGCATGTCTGTCGAAATGTAGGCCTGGTACGCGACACTTCGAAAACCGCGAAATCTTTTGGGGCACTCCATCGAGAGTAACAACATAGAGTAACATGAATAGAGCAATCTCACAACCAGGGTACTGGAAGGCGACCTATGCTATGCCTGCTTTGTAAGGATTAGATCTGCCACAAAGCAGAATGGCTGTGTTTTGTGTTTGTCAGTCTTATTTTACAGCCATGTCTTTGTCATTTTTCAGTCATATCTTTCTCATTTTACCTCCTCCCCCTAATTCTGAAATTTGGGCCACAGATTTCGACTAGCCTTTAATATGACATATGCCATTGTCGGGTTTAGTGAGGCGATTCCTGGTTGCATCATGGCCATATAATTTACACAGTGAAGTTGTGTTGAGTTAGAGGTTCATTGCATTCATGTGACTTCATTCGTTCAACAAAGGCGATACTGTAAAACTCGTTCTAAGTCTGTGGCTTTCCATTTCCGCAGAGCAATCATTCTGATGATTGCTAAGTTCTCCTAACTATCGGCTTCCAAGTTGTTTATTTAAGACAAGCACTTTGCGCTTCGGTCTTTGTAATACATTTTATGTTTCAGGCAAGTCAGCCAAATATGGCAATGACAATGCTCGCGCAAGCTGTACAGCATGCACAGTCATCTGGATTAACTGGTCAGAACAACAACGCCATTGCTCAACTAGGTATCCCAATTTTTCCTTCGAGTACTTAGTTTTCGTGCAGCAAATCGAAGTGATCTTTTTGTTCAGTGGTCCTGTTTGAGGGAAAAATTCATTTGTTGGCAGGCATTTTATGATATATTCCATGCGGGATTTCAAGCTATAGTATAGCATTTTCAAGATGCAGTGTCACGCCTTTCAGCTTGTACTGAAGAAGGGAGATCCTATCCTTTCCCAATAATTCAAAGGATAGCTTATTTTTCGCTGTTTCCAACTAGAGACCTTTCAGCTGCTGCAGCTGCAATGAATCCCGCACTGATGAACAATCCTCAATTGCTACGACAAATCCAGCAAATGCAGAGCCGTGGACTGATTGAATCGCTGCAAAGGAAGAAGTAACAGCTATGCATCTACACCGTTGTTTGTCGATATCGCCATTACTGCTACAGCTCCTTTGACGGTGACAGCGCTTGTCTCCATGCCACTCAAGTGCCGCGACGGTTTGTCGTAGAGATACTAGAGAGAGGAACATCTGTTTCGTTGTTGTTTGTTTTGTTGGGTTTCCTGTGCTTCTGTATATCACTCGACATGAGCGTCTCTCCACCAGTTACCTCCTTTTCTTCCAATATCTATTTTCCCTTCTTTCTCTTCATGTAGAGCTTGTGGAGCACTGGATCCAAGCGCATGTAGTGGCTGTATTTACAAAACTACGCGCGTATCACATTTCCATATGTGTCTTGTAGCTGTAGTTTGAATGGTTG
This sequence comes from Haemonchus placei, assembly GCA_900617895.1. Lineage (NCBI taxonomy): Eukaryota > Metazoa > Nematoda > Chromadorea > Rhabditida > Trichostrongylidae > Haemonchus > Haemonchus placei. Next base: position 64,085 of record UZAF01016485.1, read on the forward strand.
ATATTGATCCATTGTGATCTTTACAACGTTATTATCTATTACTGGTAGCGGGTTGTTATCTTTCCTAGTTTGCATATGTATTCACATGATATGGCGTTTTAGGAATTATCATCAGATGTATGTGTTCTTTAAGACGCTTTCGTCCTGTTTCTTATTTTGAGGGTTGATCTACGAGTAGGAGGGTGGCTGCTGCTTCGAGTGGTTCATGTGGTCCTCAACAGTGGGGCAAGTCGTTGGTCACTCGAAGGAACTTGTACTCAAAGAAGCTCCCTTTTGCCGCTCTGCAGATTTCTTATTACTGCAGCGCAGCTCGTGAAATGGAACAGTTCATGTCAGTTCATTTGTGGTTCACTTGTTTTGTGTGTCAATATCTCTTGATTGCGCTTTGCGCTACCCTTATTCACCCTTCTTTTTCATTGTCATTATTTTTCATCGTTTTTCTCACATGGGTATTGACAGGATTGTGTATAGTTCAGCGTGGATCAAAGTGTACATGATGATAAAATGAGGTTATATTATTGTTGCGCTCCATGGTGATGTTACGTTTCCGCTGCCTTCCATTTTGTCTTTATTTGTCAACAATCTCAACGTCTCAATCACCTGTTCGGTGCCGTCTGATCTTAACAGGGTCAACGCTTTCGCGATTCTAACTGTTCAGTCGATATTTTAATGAATGTTTTGTGGAGTGGACGTTGAGGATGTTATAGAAGTAACACTAATTCGCCGTTTCTGCACTTCAGTAAGCGGATTGAGTGAAATTGGTTCCTTATTAATCTCATCTTTGGGCTGGGGATGTACTCCTGTGTAATATAAGACGTGAAGTTCGGTGCTCTAATTGTTAGCTGTGACCGGGCACTTTTCCTTTATGTCAGAATTTCCTTATATGACGTCAGAAGTTTTTTCTTCTTCTTATCAAACCGAAGCGTTCCCTCCATTCCCTCCATTGCTTTTTCTTGCAAACTACATTTTTGTCGGGAGTGTCAATTCTTTTCTATCCTACTTTTCCATTACACGTGCATCATGTGTATATTTCATTCACACGATATCCCCGAGTTTGTGATCTTTCGAATGTGAATGGTTGGATACGCGTTTACAATCGTGTAGATTTGATAATATAATTTGTTTTGTAATGAATTTTTATGTTCCTTTGTTTTAGCTGGTGTTTCCTACTGGATAAATTAAATAGTCAACAGACGTTGCTTTGTGTCTAATAGGACTGTATACCTATTTTTATCATTATTTTCACAAGACAGATTTAATCGTTCCGTGAATGGAATGTGTGACACAGTAACCCAAACACACGCTTAAGCGCCTCCAAAGCGCCGTCACATATTCGACGCAAAGGAAAGATACCCTGGATGAAGCCCATGGGAAAGGGTGGTGGGACACTAAGGGGTTACGGTGTCGCACATTCGCGGTACGTTAAAATCCCTCTAATTTATTATCCTTTTCTAACCCTTTGTTCTTTACTTATGCATGGTTCGCCATCACACGTTAACACCTAATGGTAAGAAACTGTAACTGATAGTCACTCAAACTATCTCCCGGTAGTATAAAATCCGATTGCTGTACTCGGCAGATTCACAACGTTAGAAGGTTGGCGGTCGTTTTCCGCGGCTCATCGCAACTAATTCGAAACATTATACACTGCGTTGTATAATGATACAGACAGCCACCGATGAATTTTACATAAACTCATGTTCCAGGGCATTTCAGGAAGAGCTTAATATGGAAATTGTGCCCTGCTCGGACCATTACTTGTCCATGAGACCAAACCAACAATGAGTGTCAACATGGACAATTTTTCAGAAAAGACCTCGACGACCCCTACCATCTCGTAGGATTGTAGTCTAAGTTTATCGCTTTGCTTTTAATGAACATAGAGCCATTTATTTATGTTTTATTGAGTAGTAAGGGAAGTGCATCTTTACAATATTCACTTTGAGTGCGATGGAACAATCAGTTTTTACTTCTACTTTTACTTTCTTTTTTTACTAGTGTAGAATACATTACAACACAATTAACAATAACAACAATTTGACTGCAACCAATGCAATTTGACTTTGAGCTTCATATCAATATAGGACGTGCACTCTGTAGGAGGTGTGATGAAGGCATGATCTCTTCACTACTGCACGTATATGAACTAATCCGATACCAGCTGGTGTGTCCCACTTCGCCCCAAACCGGCTGTTCAACTTTTCTGTTGGTAACCGTTGGGTTTTTAAAGCTGTTATTTGATGGTCTATGTTGTTGTAACTGTAAATGAGTTTATAATTCAGTGGTTCTGGAGAAGGGCTAATGCCCGAAACGTTGTCAACCAATAAAGATTGTGACCAAGACAGGTGCTTCACATATCCAATGGACACGAGAAAGTTTTGTAATTATCGAAAGCAAGCAGCTAATCTGGATCTGGAGCAAATATATGCATTAGTTCGTTGGACGAACTGGACGTCTACAGCCTTCGGTTCATTTCATTCCGCATTTCTAGCTTACTTCTCTCATCACTAAATGGGACGGAACATTGCTCATCAATTATTTATGAATCTGTTTACTTAGTTTTGATCCCATAGCCCTCACTTTATAAATAAGTCGAATGTCGCGACGCGCGGCAACTTCGCAGGGCAATCTAGCAATAAGGCGAAGGCAAGGAAAAGTGGAGTGATTTCGCCGCCGTGATTTTAGAAAGGACACAAGGGAACTGCTCTTGACAAGCTCGCTCTGCCAAGGTTTCGGCGGTATTCCTCCTTGTGGTGATCCATGATAGTATCTGCGTCCCTGCGATCCGGCTACGACGACATCGAAACACTTCGCTTCGATACGATCTTGCGTAATCGCCCCAGGTTTACGATTAGCATTTAATGTTGTGAGCAGTACGTAACGTCTGGGCGCCTCAGATCCGTAAGTTATGGTGATCAAACCCTACGCTCCGGGTGTAGAGTTGTTCAATTAAGGGCTACACCACCGCACGGCAAGGTCATGAGCAGGACAGCGCAGGATGCAGCATCCGGCGAGAACGACACGCAACGCCCTTCGCCACATGAGCTTATCCTACCATTGCGCATTTCTCAGCACGCATTCGAAACCACTTAAATTTCCACCACATGAAAACCGATTTTTAATTGCCAAGAAGATATTGCCAACACCACCCATTCGCCTGTTTGCATTATAGCTTGTCACTTTGTAGCTGTTCGTTTTTTTGTTCTTTGTTAATGGCCACTGTGCTAGTTTTTATTTTTCGGTTCCAGATGAATTGAAAACACAAGTAAAGATTGACATCCACAAACATAGAGTCCCACCTTCCAAAGAAAAGAATGGTAACCCCAAGACACGAAAACACAAGTGGAAGGTAGCTCCTCTCGGAATAAATGGGGCTGCGCGCGTACTGAATATTTCTCGCACCCGATGGGCTCGTTCTCACACCCGATGGGCTCGTAGTATAGCTCTGATGCATCAAGATACGGAGTACAAATCAGTTCCTTCTTCTGTTATTTTACAGCCTATTTAGGTTTGAAGGCTGCTCATCTCGAGCAGCTTGCCTCAGAGATGCTAGTTTCTGCCATTTTTTTCCTTTCTCAACTTACGTGCCATGCTGGGCCGAGCACCTAACCCCTCACAGAAGACCGGTCAAATCCGTGACAATCTTGTCTGCTTTGTTATCTTCTGTGTGTGGTGCGATTCACGCGTCAATATAATGAGGTCATCGGACAAGTGAAATAATGACCAGCTATGCACGTTTACAGAAGTACTGAGGTTTCTAGGAAAAAAAATTTGAAGTTATTCTTATTTTGAACCCTTGCAACCCTTGACAAGTACATTGCTGACCTATGAAGTGAATTCTTCGCAGAAGAGCTGCATTGCCATAGTGAAAAGATTTGTTCTAATTCACGGTGGAGCCGTGGACTACTGCAAATCTTCACGGCTTCACCGTGAACTAGAGCAAATCTTATTCGGTCCATCTCACAGATGAGTACTGAAGGATGCTGCGTGCGCGAAGAACTCTAATGGGGTGAATCGCATGCCCCCCTTCCCCTTCTGTGCTGTACACATGCTGCAGCGAGAAAGTGGTCAAGCTTTTCCCTTCAATGTGGCATAGGATTATTCCTTTTGGCCATCCATAGTTAACACTCTGCCTCCTATGAGTATAGATTTGACATGTCCTTCTCTGGTACTCTCTATCTTCTGTCTCCCAGACTCAAATAGTCGTGTAACAGCGTCGAATTATTGGTCTAACAAGGGAAGGATGATGAGTCGCAGTGATCTTTTAAGATTAGATGGATACTGCCGTGTTTTAGGTGTTTTCTGAAGCCGATCTCAAATGTGCGTTCCGAATCCGCGAAGCGATTCTGGAAAAAAGTTACCTGAGTGTTTCCTCTTACATGAAATTTATCCCTGTGTCCCACAGGAACCGAGTAACCGATGTCCTGTGCAGTACCGGCAAGGTTAGCAAGGCGTAGGACTAGTAGATATGACATTGGGGTCGAAATTTTTAATGTATATCTTGATTTTGCTTTCTATAAATGTGTCCTGGACGTGTGCAAAAACTCATTATACTTCATATTGACTATCTACGGAACGCTCTCATATTTTAGTGACACTGAATAATGGCCAAGAAACGTTTTTTCTGACCCTGGCTTCCACAATAAAGGTGTAGCTTAATTCAATGAAAAGCTCTTGCGGAACTTTTGTTTTTTAGTGGAGTGATGGAGTGATCGGACCTGTAACTGACAAGGTGGCGTAATCGGTGATAATTGCGAGGTGTAATACGTATCTTACTTATACGGCTCTCTTCATTCATGTGCGAGCACTAAAACTGAACCATTCGTTGCTATTTTCCAGGACCAGAATCAGAACCATCAGAGATAGACTCAGAATCCGGCGAAGATGCCGATGCGAGATGTTCAGCTGCATTCGCACTTGCTCTACGTAAGCGACATGCTGCAGTATGCCTTCCCTCAGAGTGTGGAAATCCTACAGGAGCCCTTATTGACCCCTCATCGACTCTTCTCATGATATGACCGGCACATCAAAATTGGCGTTTCTAGTGTATTTCACTGGATCGCGAAGGCTAGACATTCTGTGCATATCGGAGCTGCATAAACGTAAATAAACGTAAGACGAAGCCTTCTTGATAGGTGTGTCATCGATCTTAACTTGATCTTCGTCAGAACCATTCTTCACGAACCGTGCCTTTGCCTGGTTGATTCGGAGTCCTAGTTCCTTTCCTGCTTTATTGAAATCTGCAAGCGTAGTTTCAGTTTCCGCAAAGCTGCTTCAAAAGACCCACTGCAGCGCGGGTGAGCGCTTTTGAAGAAATAGTGTGGCCTTGTCTGACACCCTACTCAGTAGGAATGGCGAGAGGTCGTTGGAATGAGTGCCTTGTCGTGCTGCAGCAACTGTTATTGACAGCTAGTACTCCGATAGAGGGAAGTTGATTGAGTAAGAAACTTCTTCACTGTCCTGTCACCTGTATCACCTGTCCTCCCGTTGATCGTCGATTTCCTCGAGAGCGCTAGAACGCTTCCAATTCCACTTCTTCTTAGCTCGATCTTCGTGCGTAGGCACCGAAGAGTGTTAGAGTGTAGTTGGGCCACATCTTTCCAAATGCATATGTCCGATTCGAGTTACCAAGCTTTTGTACAAATCGATGGTCATGGCCAACTGCACATTGACGAGGACACCCTCGCCGCCCAGGCCTCTGTTGCCGTATGCTACGAGGCACACTTCTTTCTCCTCCAATCTCGAATACGAGCGATGCAGCGGGTGATGCATTCCCGTCTCAATCAATCCGATAAAATCGTATTCTACCTTCCCTATTGGGGGCTTCCTCAGGTTCAGGGGAATGAGGCCCATTTCTGTTACTGTTTTTGGCATGAATATCCAGTGTAACTTGCCAGGCTCTAGCAAGTGGGGGGGGGGAGGCTACTCCTAGCCGTGTGGACATGCGGACGTGCCGTTAATTTATATACATATATATAATTGAATGGATAATGAAAGCTCCAAGCAAAGTTACCATCGAACAGTAGAAAAATGCTGGCGAGAGCTTTCGGACCGTACAAGCCGATATCTGATGGTAAAGACGAGAGCATGTGGCAGGGCAACAGGTTGCCTCCCTTTTGGTAGGTAGATATTTCCCCGAGCGAGTCCTTGTCCTTACACCAGAACGCAGTGATTTAGACGTAATGTACCGGGACTTGCCATGTGCAACTTAACGCGTGTAGAAAGAATTCAACCACGACCTTTGGCGAACGGATAAGGGGGACTCAAGCAAGGGGGCTGCCATCCCTCCAGTTCTTCGACAACTATCTAAGCACAGCTTCGAACGCGAAGCGGCAAGCCGGTCAATATAAAGCCACGCATAACTGGAAATTACCGGAAGTTTGCATTAGAGCACATGACGAAATACTGAAAAATTACAAAAAAGAGGTTTTTTTTAAACAAGAGTGGTAAAGCGGACATGTCCACACGCCGCACGTTCACACACCCACCGCGTTGAGGTGGTAGGCCAGCGGGTGGTGTTATATTATAATTCCTAAAACTCTGCATTGTAAGCAGTTGCTATAGTGAATTTGCTTTTAGCATGAGCTGAGTTTCTCGCTTGAGTTAACGAGATGTGCCATGTAGGTAGGTATGAAAAGGAGATGAAGCCGTTAGCAGACTAGCCAAAAAGCCAATAACAGCACCGCTTCAGTCATCACGGACGGGAAGAGGAACACTTGCAAGAAGAATCATACCAGAATATGTGCAATTTATCTCATTTTGCACAGGAGCTCTACTCTACCAATGTAGATAGAACGATTTTTTCACCAAAGCGTAAAGGCCAGCGTCGGAACAAATGAAGGCTTGAAATGATTCGATGAGCTGGGACATTGAATATGGATAGGTCACGGCCGGTCACCGACGTGAAAGCATCGATAACAAGGCCTGCATAGAACTTATGCGGGGTAAGGATTGAGGCGTGTACACGGTGAATTGTCCAGTACTTCTGTTTATCTTTGCTGCCATGAGTCTATCGCTGATCTCGTTTACAGTACGACGCAATCAGTGCTATCACTGTCGAGCCATTTCATTCTTGAAGTCTAGGTTTTCATTTCCTGATTTCTGCGATCTTCATTCCATTCGTCGTGGTTTCAAAAAGCCTTTCGGGGGTCCCCTGCCGACTAGCACTCCATTTTCGTCATACCTTTTTGGAACCCCCGTTATATTTTTGTTATAATTGGGAATTTCCGTGAAAACCTGCCTGATTCAGAAATTCTTTCTTCTCAAATGCAACCACGTACATTGTTTTTATATAATTTCCTCAGATGTTGATAGGAAATATTCGTGTACTGGCCACCTATTGTTCCACTCACCGCACCACCATCCCTATTACTTTTTACTTTAGCCTTCTTGGTACATANAATTCAGTTTTGGGTAACACATCGCGCTTTCCTTTTCGGGGAACCTGATTCTGCGGGAAAGATAACGATCCCGCTACTTCTTTTGCATTTGAGGTGTCTAGCTCTGAGCGTTTATCTTTAGAAGGATAACCCTTATTCCTTATAATTCTTCATCTTTATTGAAATTTGACTTATGTCACTGCCTTAATAATATGAGAACTTGTTCACGAAGATTGAGAGTCAGGAAACATTCTGCAGACGCTATTCTTCAGCCGATATTTTTATGCAACAATTCCTTCTAAAAATTTAAATGGAATGATTCCTTACCTCTTCATTATTCTCTTTAGTGAACCACGTTGACATCATTCAGGAGTCGTTCAAAATGCCCATTCAAACTGCAATGTGCTTCAATGCGCTTTGCGCAAAACTGCACTTTCATACATTATCACATATTATACATAGACGCATTCTTCTCAGATTCTACCAGCTAGCTATATATACTGTGTATGTTATTGAGTAGTCAAGCCATCTAATATTCTGTGCTTTTCACATGCCAGGAGACTCCGTGGCCGATGCTGGAATTGTGGCGCATGGGCATAAAAGCCGATGCTGGACATCACTCATGCCTGTCGTACAAGGCCTGCCTTCTTCTTCTCGTTGCATTGCTGTTGGTGGTGAAGACCTACTACGATGTTTGTTATTCTTCAACGTTTCCGTTTCTCAGGAACACTAAGTTTCTTATTACCTTTTTTTCGGTTATATTATGATTAATATTTTTTCTACTCAGCCTGGACATTTTACCAGGCATATAAAAAAAAGCGGATTTTCATGATAGTAAATATACGGTAGATCATTTGCAAAACAGTCATTATTCCTCAAACTCCAGTTAATCATTCTTCTTAATTGTGTTCTTTTCATCTCTCCTTCTGCGTCATTCGGTAAAACTGCCAGAGCTCTGATCGAGTCAACGAATAGGAATGGCATTTTAATGCATGGCACATACTAGTGGGCATGGCTCTTCCGACAAATTTATCTGATGGTTGTCTCTTATTCGACCAGGGAAATTAATTTGGTTTTTATAAGCACTGCTTGTTATTCTTCTATACTTTCTTGGTGCCGTCCAGTGCTCAATGTGCGTACTTTTCTTGCAAATCTCCTAGATGTGAGATTCAGCACAGCTGCACATAAACATCTTTTAAGATAGTGAAAGCCGGGTTGGAAGCCTCAAAACCGACCAAAGTGTACAGCTTCAGCAGAGTCATTAAAAACAGTCTGCAGTTTAGTGGGCTTTAGTGAACCGGAATCCATTAAGAATTCCACAAACAATGCTAGGTTTTCCTGCTCACTCGCTTGAAACCCGGGCATTTGAAGGCAGAAGAGTTTTTATAGTCGTGCCAGAATCGAAAATTCTTATCGTATTTCAAAAGTAGGGCCACCCTTTTTGCACAAGGATTCATCCTTAATTGGTCTACGGGTACCTCTGCATATATTGCTTTGTAGTGTAGGTCGTGCGTTTGTTCCCCGTCGTAGCTAAAGGTTCAAGGGGTGTTCCTTTCCAGTAAAAGTTTTGCAGTTTTTCTGATACTAAGATTCATTCAGATAAGCACCTTATTTAGACTATCGTTTACACTTATCGCACTCATTCAAGATGAAAGTTTTGCATGTAACACAGTTCACGATGACACACTTCCTGATAATAATGGTCTTGTAAATTTCTCCTAGAAAGAAGCTGCGACTCTCAGGGATAGTAGAAGAGGTGCTGTCTGCTTAAATAATGGCCTGGTTGGGACGTAATAAGTGGGACGAGTGACGAGGCGATGTTTTTCTCCCATTCTTCTATTCTCCGTTGTTCTTTTTGTTGCTGCGATCCTTATTATTTTCGACCTCAGAGGCTGAAAAAGGTGGGCTATTTTTGCTGTTACTAGGTTTTTCGGTAAGTTATGCTCATAAATGAATGAAATTTTGCTTACCGTGGTCAGCTATTTGCACCAGAACCCAACTTACGCAAGGACACACATTGTGTAGCTCGTTCATACGCCTCATTCTTCTTCATTTTTCTGGTCCCATTCTCGTTAAGCTCCCTTTTTAACGATTTTCCGAAGCCTTTCTTCACTTTGAAAACACTGATCCACGCAGTTTTTTCGCCTTCATTGCACTTATTTCAATCTTATCTTCCTTTTTTCGTCATAATCTAGACTACCCAAAATTTGTCTGAACTATGGCTTTAACTTTGTTTAGATTGAGTGAGGGCGTAGATTGAGTAGACGCGATTTATGAAGAACTGCTACCTGCAACTGGGTCGCCTCCTAGGACGGAAACTTTCCACGCATCACCTACGAAGGTAGAAGACCTAACATCTGAGACTGAAGCAACAGTGTCCGAAAAGCATTCATCGGAACATTAATAAGTTAAATTTCATCCTACGCCAACTGAGCTAGCGTAGGCCCAAGAATTCCTTGTCTCAGCAGAAGGAATGTTGATATTCGAGGTATAGTGCAAAAGTAGGGAAGAAAACACGTGTATTCACGCAGTGAGAGAAATATAAGACTTCTAAAAAATGTAAAATCAGGGGTTGGATGAGAATGTGACGACAAAAGTTGCATGAGAGGGGTACTTGGAGCTGTCTAAACGTGTGACCATTGCTCACAGATGGCTACAGTAAGTTGCCTGTGCGCAATGTATGCGTCTCGATGTGAGTGATGCAACCACTACAGTCTCCACAGTCACGGTTCTATGCGATCATTGAGAAACTCGCAACAGCACTAGTATCGAGCGGAATGCTCTTCGTCCCGCTTAATTTTGTGTAGATCGAGTAAACGCGATTTGCGAAGAACTGTTACCTGCAACTGAGTCGACTCTCAGGAATTGTTCCACCTAACAACCTCGCACGGCGTGTGAGTATTTAAATCATGAACTACTATGCCGAGATCAAAGCAAGAAAGAAGTGGAGACTATCCACGTAATGTTTCAATGGCGTAGTTAGAAATACCTCTTCAGTAACTTCTATGTACAATAGAAAAGGCGATAACTTGGTGTCTGTTTGTATGTTGTTTTGTGTGTCAGCCCGCGAAAAGTCACGAAGAGAAGTACGAAATGTCGCGTGGACGCGGTGAGGAAGGTACTATGAAAAAGAAAGTCTACTAAAACTAATTTTGTTAATCCGCTATTCGATAGGATCATTTTTGACTTGGAATCACAACTTTTCCTTCTTTTTGTAGCAGCTTGGACTTTACTTGGCTCTTTTCAACCACAGGACGATCAAACCTTTGAAAAAGAGCGGAGGTAGGTTGGTAAGCTGAAACATTGACATCAGTGAGTGTAAATGAAACAATACCAATCAAATTTGATTTGTCTTCCCATAGCCATGGTGAAGTCACACAAGGAAAAAATCGGATAATGACATCGACCGAGTGGGACATCGGCGAAACAGATACGGAGCTTTCAAATTCGTAGAGTATCATCTTATTCAAACAAATCAAACATCTGGCGGACTAATTCAATAGTGGATGAGCAGTCACGCTTAGCGCAGCCCAGCTGGTGGCTATAGTGACATGCGTTTGTAGGTTCTTTTACTTGACACATCTCTTATGTCATGGCCCGCAGATGAGGAATTACGTCGAAAAAAGGATTGTCAGTTAATGATCCGAATTGGTTCACTGAAAGTTTAGCTGTATTCAAAAACTGAAAGTACACTTTCTGAAGACTCCTAATAGCTCAGTGATCACGATCTATCTTGAGCCTTGAGCAATTCCAATTTGATAGAAAAATTTGGTGCAAGCAAGCACCTTGAATCTCTACACTCAGATGTGGCTGACTGAAATTATAGTTTCTTGTCTACACTTCACAAATCATCATTCTTTATCCCATGTCCGACTTTCGATTAACATCATTCTTTAGGCGAGACCTGCTTTCCCCAGATGGCGACGCATGGGTCGAGTGATCTCGAATGTGGAGAAGTATTCGAAGATTGTCAGTTCCATGATTCACGGTCGTCGTTGTCAATGTTTTACGATATTCATTTAGCTCACACGTGAAGTAATAGAGAAGGACCCCAGCTTCAGAGAGTTCAGCGATATGTTGGCAAAACGAAAGGACCCGCCATATTTGCTTTATGTGAGTTTGTCAAATTGCATAATTATTCGGTGCGTTTTCCAGATGTTTACGCCGAATAACTTAAGGCGAGTACAAGCGGGGTCTCGATATGGGTGTGCAAGGGCTAAGGAGCGCGGTGCCCGGTAAGCACATGTACGGGTTCGACTGCCTTTCGGTACCGCATTTTTGCCCACAAATCGTCACCGTCGTGGGCATTCGCATCGCGTCCTGCTGCAAGCAACATACCACGATGTATCCACTACATCCACATCTATGCGGCAAGGCCATCTTCCTCGCCAAGGATGGATGCCAGCTAGAAAAATTCTGATGGCCGGTGTAGGCTAAAATAGGGCGCCCTTGAACAACTTTCGCCACCTTCTCCAACCATAGAATAGGCGTAGATTGAAACAAGGAACAATGAGAAGGCACAAGTCTATGAAAGGACCGTGAGTTAAAGAGTCTCAGCATCGACCAGTCGATTTTCTATTGCACGATACAAGAAAACTGTGGTCAAAAGCTAGCGTTAAGGGACTTCATTTGTCTTATATCCACTCCCTGACTACGCAACCATTGGTTGTCTGCTTGTTTGTGATTCTCATATTGGCTCGCAAAAGATCCGTCATTGATTATAAAATATGATTTTTTTTCGTAACCAGTAGGTTTCATGAGACTCAGCCACCACGTCTTCTTTGTTCAAAATCATGTAGCATACACGCGCGTCCTTAGGATTTTGAGGACAACCACTATCCGAATTCACGCATATTTGCGAAAGAAGGTGTAATGAAATCCACTGTGTTCAGTAACTATCTAGTCGATCAGGCAATAAATATACAGGTTGATGTCGATTGATCGACGTCGTCTGATCTGAACGTAATTTTCATTACACCTGCTATACCTTCTTGAAGTTTGCATGCCTCACACAAGTTGAGACAGAGATTCTCAAACAAACAACAATAAAAACGGTCAGGGGCAAAATATGAGACCTTGATAAGTAAGGTTGTCAATTTCCAACTTTAGCGCCATTTTCACGCTTTCTCGATTGCATACTCTAGCTTCTTCTTCTTATTCTGATTCTTGCGCGTCTGTCCCACTTGTAGACGGTGTCGCTTTTCTAATATGTTGACGCCACTTCTCCTGACTAAACGGATGATCGAGGTGGATGTCAACCGTGTTTTCAGGTCTTCATGTACGGTTTTGAGTAAAGGGGGTGCTAGGCTTCTAAGATACTTGAATGTTGTTGTCCGCGTGAGCTCAATATTCGACTATTGTTGTCCATATGAGCTCATTACCATTGATCTCGATATAGCCTGGCTCGCTCGGACAGGTAATTAAGTCTTTTTGACATTTAATCTGAGCCCGAACATACCCGGGCTCTCAGACCAGGTTTGCACTTGTTGCTCGAGTTTGCTTTTGTCTTCGCTGGCGAGCATCACGTCGTCTGCATAAAGAAGCGTCTATGGAACTGAAACGGAGACGGGAAAGTCCTTCGATATGGCAGCTGCCCTCGCACTCGGCTCTCTCGGCAAGAGTAAAGGATACGTACCCACTCGATAAGCCTTTCGGGAACGCCATGCTGTTGCAAGGCATACCCTATAGCATCTTGATCGAAACCCTTCTACAAATCTAGAACGCAAAATGTACTGGTCCTTTTCTTCAATGCTTTCCTAGAAGGAGGTTGTGGTGTGATGGCATCGATGGCGCTGCAACCAGTCACAAAACCGGTTGGTGGTCAGCCCGACGATGACACGGATACTACTGTCTACAATTAGTTCAAAGATTCTCATGCTGCGAGAGTAAGGGAATTAGACGGTAGAGCAGTTCCCAGGGCTGTCCTTCTTCTTCCATGTAGGAACTGTCGTGATCTGCTGCTCGCTTTCGTAAACCTTCTTCTCTGCAACGACCTAGATGAAGTACTCCGTCAGCCGCCCTTTAGAGTTCCAGCCCTTTGATTTCCATAAATCCGCCGCTAAGTCGTCAGGACTAGTGGCGCTTGGTTATTTCATCCTCTTGATAGCCTTAATCGTCTCCTTCACGGTTATATTTTAAACGGGAACATGTGTTGTACTGATGGAGCGCAAAGGATGAGCAAATTCGGCAGTTGACATGTTTTCGACGTACTCACGCCATCGTTTCAATGTTTGCTTGCGGTACTTCAGGAAATTACCGTTCTCATCATTTATCCCGAAGAATTTTTCAACATTCTCGGTCTGGCGATTGCGGGTCTTTGCGAGTCGCTAACGTTTCGCTCACAAACACGGGGCTCGAGTTTCTTGTTAGATCGGCATAATAAGCTGCCTTCTCCGCCTCTTTTTTCGCTAGCTGATAGAGCTACCGGTTCTCAGCTGTTTTTTCGATAAGAAATGCGTGGTTCTGCTTTTCCTCTCACCTAGATTATCTCTGAGGTGGTCCGTCACATCCATGTTTGCTTGTCATCCTTTCGAAGTTCAGGCTTGGCCATTCTGAGCTCCGACTGCGCAATCCGGCTAACCGCTTCGGCAGTTCTCTTCCATGTTTCGTCGAAAGTCGTTACTGCGGGCAATAGAATGCGGGAGGCGAAGGCCGCTTCTTTCTCATTTGGTAGCCACCACCTGATTCTCGCTGGCCCACAACTCTCAGCTAGTTTCGGTTTCGGGAGGGGAAGGGGCGATCTTTAGCGTACAAATCAGTGTTCGATATTGTGCTGCGACCGCTTCAAGGGAGCTGTCTTCTCGTCTGTCACGAGCCCCTGGCAACTCTGCATATTCGAGAATTCGCTCGCCATCATTGTTACGTGACCCATATCCAAAACCACAATGGCAGCTGGAACCGTCCTTCGTAACGCCCTCGTGACCGTTGAGGTCACCTGCGACAACTATGGCTTCTTGTAACGGTACCTCTCCGGTCCTTTTTATCGAGTAGGTTCCAGAAATTGTTCTTTGTTTGCTCGGAGCAGTCAGTCTGTGGCGCATACGCTGAGAAGGGGCCTTAACCGAACGCGACGCCGTTTTCGGAGAAATGATACCGGACCCGCCGAAAGGAGATGGTGTCTTTGGCGTTCGATGACTAAAATGATCTTCATTAGGCGATCATCGAAGTGCTCTACGCTGACTATGGAATCACGGAACCGATCAGAGACACTTTTTCCAACGCCGTTGGTGTTTTTACTACTACCACAGAGAACGGCTTCGAAGCTGTGACCAATGTCCTTCGACTTGCAGCAGTGAGACCTCGTTCCCTGCGCGGCACAGAAATAAATTCGTCGATGCTCTAGATCTTCTGCTAAATAGTACGAGCGTCCCATTAAGTGCCAACATTTAGCGTCGCATCGTCGCATCGCGAGTCTTCCATACATATATGTACACTGTGGACTTTTGGATCAGCCTAGTTGCTCCCCTCCCCTCCTCCCCTGCATTCGAGCGTCCGCGATTAGCCCCCAGAGGGAGCAGTTCTATTGGCACCCCTTGGAAAAAGGGCGATCACCACTACATAAGAGATGCAGGAAACTAGCACAGAGTAGCACAGAGTCTTTATGACTTTATGAAGTGCTAATTACATTACACGCATACCAGAGTCCTGGCATGGGGATAGCCCGTTTCATTATAACAAGCGAAAGACGAAAAACAAAAAAATTCTGACACTCCCAGCATCAGTGAGGTTCGTCAAAAGAGTTTGGTGACGATCTTAAGTCTTAAATAGTCAATTCTTTTGAACTCCGATGGATTTAATGGGAAAAAAGAAATCAAGGTCTTTGTCTCATGTTTCTACCTGTATCTGTTGCCGTCATGTCGTTCCTTCGGTATTGTACAGTCGTGTTTCTTCTAAAGTTGGAAATGTTGATAGTGCAACAAATATAATAGAGCCCTAACTCATATCTCGCAAAGCGATTCGCAGCTCAGGCGCCTCATGAGGCGAACACCGATGCCAATTTCAACAAAGAGGATTTTGAAAATCTAGTTGTTTTTTTACAAGTGGGATTCGTCCGGGACAAGTTCAACGGCTAACAAGCAAGCCCGGTAATTCAGTTCAAGATCGAATACTACTAAAAGGCACAGTTCACAATATTGAGATACCCGTTTGAA